>JAEIHY010006439.1:0-46999 GCA_018904565.1 Drosophila tsacasi
GTCATCAAAAAGTTGATTTTAGTATAGTATCTCTATCTTTTGCCCCATTGTGCGACGGCGCCATCGCCATGTTCCTCCACTAATTATGAAGGTAATAATTTTTATTTATTAGGCGCGTGCTTAAGGCAGAGAGTGCGATGTATGGGTGCCTTTCTTTCCTTGCTCTCGAGGATCTCCCCGGTAAAAAGAAAGTTGCTTGTTTTTTGGTTCGTTGATTTACGGAGTTTTTTATGACAGAAGGTGGGCGGGAGGGTGTCTACTTTTTCCCATACCCACACCCACACACACTCACACACCCGCAAAAGTCGGCTGCTGATAATGAGCCCTCTAATGATTACGAGGGGATGGGGTTTCCGAGGAGATGGGAATTTACGGATGCGGATGAGGGAATGGTGCACGGGGATGGGGTTTTCCGAACACATGTGCCCGCGACAATAAGAACAGCAGCCGACATGTGTGCCTCATATTTACGAGCGAGCAACACATTTTCGGCAACTAATTATCCATTCGCGTAATGTTCGCGGCCCTAACAAGGAGTGCAGCATTCCCCATTCCCGGTCCCCGAACTTTACCTGAACAACATCACCCACTCTTTGTAGGCCTTTATTATCCCGGCCTAACATTACATAGCTAATAAATACAACGACGACATTTGAATGCCGCATTTGGCCGCAGGATGCGCAGAACGCGTGCCAGGATCTCTCACTCTCCCCCCAGAGCCTTCGTTCGCTCGTTTATTTACACGCCACTTGACTCCCGAAGTGCTCACGTTTTTCCAATTACGGCCAACGGGTGGCGAACGGGGCACCGATTTTCCCAGGTAAGGGAAGTCGCCATTTGCAAATGCCGAGCAGTCGAACAGTCGAGCATTATGGCATTCTGGAAGGAGAGTCGGACGAGCCGACAGGCGTAACAGGAGCAGAAACAGGAGCAGAACATCGCCGAACAGTACAAACATTGAGACGCAGTGCCCCCTGGCAAAGTGGCCATGTCAATGCTAAACAAAAGAGCCCAACCCAAAACAGGACCCCAAACCCACCGAGTCGAACCCAAAAGCGAACCGCCCACCACACTAGGAAAAAAGAAAGGATGTGCCAAAATCACCCTTAACTTGAGTGTTTCAAGTTTGCAAATAGAAGTTATTGGAAATATTAACCAATTATGAGAAGGATAAGAGGGATAATTGGAGTAATGTTAGGTATTGTCTAGATTTTAGGAACATTTTACTTTGATAAATATAGATTTTATGCGAAAGAACCTCTTGACGTAAGATTAATTTAATTTAGATGTTGCAAAATGCCCTTAAAACTTTATTGCAAACTAGGTAACTAATAAGGTATGATACAAGTTCTGTATGATTCCTCAAAATTAAAGTTAGTTACACATTATATTCAACGTTCAGGAAATTTTTTTTAAATGTTTACTCTGACAATATACTAAATCCCTGATGGATTTTTCTGAAGGAAATGGTATATTATCATATTTAAAATAGAGTTTAAAACTTTTGCATACTTCCACTACTAAATAATAGTAATAAAACCCTCTTAAATGCAAGTACGTGTATTTCTCCCACTGCATTCACCCCCAAGTTACCCATTTCGATGGTATGTTGCTTTTTATGGCTTTCACAGCACAAAAAAAAAGGAAAAATTAAAAAAGAAAAAACTACGAAAAACCCGGAGCCACAACTCGGACTGGAACTCTGACTCGAACTCCAACTTTGAATCCCGGAGAGGGACTTTTGGGGTGTTGAGCACCGGTTGCCCTTGTCTATAGATATCGCCCCGGACACACTCGTCCTCCCCAATCGCTTGTTTGTTGGCCAGTTTTCTTATGTCCCATGTCCCTTTATGCCCGATATTATATCACACAGCACAGCTGGCCGTTGTCCTTTGTCTGGATGCGGCGGACTGGCCATGGGCTCTCTAGCTGGGTCCTGGCTGGGTTCAGGTCTGGGTTCTGGGCCATGTCCCTTCAGTGTTTACGTTTGGCCCCGGCGAGTCTTACCTTTAGGAGCGAATGCCCACAAAATGGTCGTGTTTGCCATTTCCAGGGTCCGGGATCCGTCCATTCTGTCACTCGGGGTTGTGCTGGGAATGGGTTGTGGGTGTGGCACTGACTGCGCTCCACATCGGTTGCAGGGGGAGAGAGACAGAGAGAGGGAGATTGTTGCTGTTGTAAATTCAACCGCTTCGGGACACAGTCCGTTGTTGTTTAACAGCAATAACAACTTTTGGTTTGTTTCCTTACATTTTTAATTGGGTCCTTTGTGGGCTGCCAGGGCCGTGATGAGAATGGCTTTGCCTAACTAATTTCTATTGCTGCTTATTGGCTATGTTAACATGTTTCACCAACTTGTTTTATGCAAAGGGTTTTGCGCCACGGGTTCAGGTTCGGTTCGTCCCTGCCACGCCCACTCTGCCCTCTATTCCCATTCCCAATGTGGGTCGGGCACGGATCCGGCAGTTTTATATGCATTCTGGGACACACACACAGGAGGTGCCTCCGATTTTAATAAGGATATATATGCGGTCTGTTTGATGCTGCCACGGGGCTGTTGGTTTGGGATTTGCTTTAAAGTATATATATTTGTGATGATGTCGGGGGGTTTAAATTAGAATCAAACGGGACACAGGCCATTGGGGTAAGTTTTGCTTTAGTTTTTCTAGTTTGAATAAGAGAGATATTTTAGGGTTTACTTCAGTGTAAACCAAAGATAATATAGATGAAAGTTAAAACTTCTTATACAAGGTTACTTAAGCGTGCTGCATAAATGCATTATAAAATTCTATATTAATATTTTTGGTATAAATAAAAACTAACTTTAGCTTATATAATAATTAAACCCTTTCTAATATTGTTGTGAAACTTCCTCTAACAATCTTTGTTGTTCCAGAAATTTCCAAATTCAAACAAGTCAAAAGACCTTTCCCAAAATTATAGTTTATTAGTTTTAACCTGTTTCCAATAACCTCCCTTTTTATAATGGTATTTCCCCCTAACCTCTTCCATTTCATCAATCAAAATTGTTTAACAAACTCAAGTTACTTCTATCAATATTAGTTATTTAAATAAAAAAAAACATTTCAAGTCCGCTTTGGGGGCGTAAATTAATCAATCCTTTGCCAGCGCACAACGGTGCTGAGTGAGCGTACAAAATGCTAAATCATCGAGCTAATTAAAAACGATCGAAACGAATTTAATTGATCAGCTAAGACTCTGAGATCCCACAATTACAGTTGCGAGCCAAAATTTCACGGTTCATCATGATGGATCCAAGCCACTTGCTCCCCAGTTTTCTTTATTTTTCGTTGGGAACTGGTCACGTTTGGATAAAATCCCATGAATTAGAATATACCAGAGGAATCCCTCCTCGAAATTCCTACAAAGATGACGAGCCACTTTCTTTTACAGCTTGCGATGATTAGTAATTTTTCCTTTTTGGGGCATCCATCAAACCTATCCCAATGTATATTGTTTACAACTGAATTTTAATAATTGCGTGAAGACGGTTGGCGCCACTCGGAATGATGGTGTGTCTTGTTAGCGAATCAATTTGTTAACAAGCTGTAAGCGCTTACAGATACTTTCTTTATCCCTCAGTGGTCTGAATAAGAGCCATCAAGCCCGATCCGTATCAAGTGAATGATGATAGCCGCCTTTCTATTTGCTGTATTCATGTTGCAGACAAATTAATAATGACTTGTGAAAAATATAACAGACTAGCTTATGCAAACTTATTTACAGTCCTTAAATGTTTATAACTCTAAATATTCCTCTTTTTAAACACTTTCCAAGTTCTTGACTCATATCTCCGATTGATTTAAAGTTAATTTCTGTATTTATAAGGGAAGTGTAAATCCAAAAAACATGAAATACGTGAGAAAATCAAAGTTGCGGCGGCTGTGATGCTTTGAAATAGATTCCCATATATATTTAAGGACGAGTAGGAGTCTGATTTTTCCATGTCCGAATGTCTGTACAAATAGGCACTTAAGTTCGCTTCCCGATGTTTTAGTGGGATTTTATAGCATCTGACGTGCCTGCCGTGCCGTTGACAATCCCAGTTTGACGTACATCCACTGCTGCTGCGCTTCCTCTAAGCATGTTCCTAAAGGGATGACACCATCCGTCTCTCAGACAGAATCCGATGATTTATGCACTGGGGATATATATTCGTTTCAACTCCAAATTGCGTGATTGACAGGCCTAAGTGGTTGACAGTTGTTTGACAACTCGGGCCCAATTGCACTACTATAGCCTTGTAGCATTAACTAAGAAACGAAACGGTTCCAACGTAACGCTTGACAAATTCCACTGCCACATGCTCACCGCCCGCCGCTCCCCGAGATTGATATTTCCAAATTAGAATCTAAGAAGGAGAACATGCTACAAATTATATATGTATCCATCTTCCGGCTGTGGAGTGGCTTTCATTCGGTGAAGTGTTGAAGGTTTTCGCTTGCTTGATAATTGAGTTGGTCTAATTTTTGGGAAGATTTTAAACTAAGAATGTTACTTTGGGTAATAGGGTTGGTTTTTAGTTGTAGATTCTTTTGTGTGTGATTTATGATATATAATGTAGTGGATATGGCTTATTTTCGTTTTTAAAAACATTTTTTACTTTAGAATTTACCTTTTCCGATCTTGATTTAGGGCAATTCAAAGGCAATCAACTTTATAAAGCTGTTACTGAAGGGGCCAGGCTCGTCATCAGCACTACTCTTGCTAATTGAACATATTATTCACCAATTTTCGCAGTTGGGAATTTCAAGGAAAATCTAGCGATAATAGCGCCCATGCTGAGGGGTTGCTTGTGCGCTTTGGACTTTGTTTCGTTCTACATAGCAAGTAAAAATGTTCAGAAGAGATTATAAATATTGTAATATTGCTTAGAAGATTCTTTTCATTATATTTTTTTTTTTACATAAACTTGTCCTAACCTAAAGCAAGGTAATGTAGCCTTTCTAATTAATTTTTGTGATAAAAACAGCGAGTTTAAATATCTCTTAAATATTCCCAATGTGCAATCTCCTCTATTTGTTCAAGTGTTAGTCTGGCATCCATGCATTTATTGGCCACACACAAAATTTCTCACGTAACTTATTCCTGTGTTGTACTCGATATGTACTAACGCACACATAATAGGCTTTTGGGATATCAAAAAAATAAAAAAAAGAAAACAACAACGGCTCAGTTTTCGCCTGCAGAGAGAGCAACACAAACACCCGCTTGGCCTAAGTGCCAGCGAGAAGTGTCGTCATGGGCAGTTTGATGGAACAAAGTTACTAAACACATCGGGCTCGAACTCGGATTCGGAATCGGAGTACATGTGTCCGCACATGTACGTACACATGTCGGGCATCAGCTCTCCAGTCCGTTCTCCAGCGGGGACAGAAAAAAAGTGGACAGAAAGCGAACGGAACGAACGATGCAGGCGCATGTAGTTTTATGAGACTTACATTTATATTGTCCACTAATAAAATTAATGGATTTATTCAATTCGAGCTGGCGAGCTGTGCTGGTGGCAATTCGTGACAAGGCTCTGGGAACTGACAGACAGTTGGGTGACCAGCCAGAGCCAAGTAACCAAACGGAGCCAGCAGTTCCACTTGAGAAGGTGTCTCAGAAGAAAAGGCAAAGCCTGGGACAGCCACTGATGCATTGACAATAATTGCTCGGGTTTTCAAGGGCCGCCAGATCTAATCTAAGCCTGATTTGTAGTGGAATAACAGCAACTACTTGACTGGCTATGAAATTATGCAATGATGGGAAAAGAAACTAGCTTCTCTTAACATTTCTTGGCCGATTAAAAGGATTTATAATAATACCTTGTTTAGGCCTTCATTGAAGCTTAAATCCTATGTAAAAAAACTGGGTAAACTCATCTGGGTTTTCTTGAAAATATGATAATATTCATAGCTATGCGACCCTAATTAATCACAACTTAAAACCTTTGCAAAAAAGGCCGCAATTCTGAATTGTCTCCCAGGAGAATCTTCCCACTGACACACACACACACACAGGAAATGGAACGCTTGAGAGGAAGGGCTCCGACTCCTAAGCACCCGCACTTGCAACCGCACACTCTCCGCCACCCGCATGTCGGCTAATGCCCCTCTAAACCAGTTCTCGTCACTCACCTTCTCTGGCTTCTTCTTGGCTGGCGGCGATATGATTTTGGCCTCCTCTTCGGATGCCATCCGGTTGAACTTGCGCGTGGCCTCCTTCACGCTCATGGGATTCTCGGCAGCTTCGCCAGTGCCACCGCCGCTGGCCTCTGGCTTTGTTTCGTCAACCAGCTCCGGCTTTTCGTTGGAGCTGCTGTCCGTGGAAGCACCAGACGAGAAGGAGAAGCGTGGAATGTTCTCCTTGTTGTCCAAGACCTCGTCAATGGAATTGGAACGTGTGGTCTTCTGGGGAATGGCTTCCGGCTCCTCTGCTTTCGTTGATTCCTGCCTCTCCAGGCGCCTGGGATCGATGCGTGTTATGGCAGCCGTGAATTCGTTGACACAATCTTTGTAGCTCTCCTGGTGCTCCTTGTTCACGCTTACTCCGGTGACTGCTGGCGCAGGCGGCGGTGGAGCAGGAACTGCCGCTGATGCTGGCGGAGAAGTAACCATCGGAGGGTTCTTGTACGGCGGCGGCTGCCTCATGGGTGAGTCAAAGTTAATGGAAGCTCCGCCGGGACTCGAGGGCTCCGGAGCACTGGAGGCGGCGGCCACAGCCCGCTCGGCGACCTCATCTGAGGGGCACTCGTTCACATACTTTTTGCGCAGTATCAAGAACTTCTGATTGTTCTCGTTCTTGATTGTGGACAGCAGCGTCACGTAGGTCTTGAAACGTTTACGAGCCTCATCTGCAAATGTGCAATTAAGAGATGCAATTAGCATAAGCAAACTTCTTTTCACTTTACTGATTCAACAGGTTTCCTAAGCCCCCCGAAAATGACTCACTTTGCGTCTGCGGGTGCGTGAGAAATTTCTTGAAATGCTTCACCAGTGCATGATTTGTCACTTTGCATTCGTTCGCCAGCATGTAGTTGCGTATCTCGGCAACGGACAACTCTTTCGGCAACTCCATTTTAATTTTAAGCCCGAAAACCGCACTTTAAACACTTTTTTACGCGAAAATAACAAATTAAACCAAAACAGAACAAACAAAAACAAAAGCCATTCGATAGCTGGATTTATCGGCTACAGACATAGTGCAGGCATGCGGAAAAAAGCTCGCTGATTTGGCTGGATGACATAGCTCTGGCTGACATGACACTCGCAAGATGAGATTTATTTGGATATTAATTGATTTTGTTTATTTGGTTTGTTAAATAAGACCTAATTATTTATACATTAAATATTTATAATATTATAAATTAATGAAAAGTACATTTCTAAATGTACTTTATTTTTATTTTATATGAATTTTAATTCTTTAAATAGCTATGCAGAACAGAAGTAGGCATAACAATAAAGTACTTTAAATAAGAATCTTTATCGTTTTATTTAAAAAACAGCACTAAGGTTAAATTGTATAATATTAAACCTGTAAACATATAATTCATAATCTAAAAAATATGTCATAATCGTAGGATTTCATATTTTTAAACGGAAATTTATAAATAATTAAATGCGCAAGTAAAAAATCCTATCATCGCGAAGTCGAAATGTATATTATAATTGGTCTAGGGGAGAAAATTTAAAATTTTTTATGTTTACGAACAGCACATCGACTTATTATTATTTTATTGATTATTTTACCCTTTATACAATTATAAAATATGGTTTTATTTATTATTTTCTTGGCTATTGATCAAGAATATTCATGGTGCCAACTCCTGATTAAAATTGTAATATACCGCGAGTGTGAAAATATTTAGAAAGTATAATTGTTTATGTAGATTTTTCATTTAAATTTTTATATTCAACTTATATTTTCAACAAAAAATATTTCTAAACTTAAATAAGGACACCCAGTTTCCCCCTCTTTTTAGATTTTCTTAAAATAAATACACAGAAAAGGCTTAAAATCAATTATGAAATCCCTTTGGCATGTTAACTTTCCGAATCGAATTGCAGGTTGATTTGCATAAGATTCAACTCGGTTTGGTGATGTTCTGCCGGCGAGGCTTCATTATGCAAAAGTAATATTTAAAACAGCTCCGAAATTAATTCCTGAGACACTGCGAAATGGAAATGCAGAGGGCGGTGCTGGGTGCTCGAAGGAGTGTGTGTATGTGGGCCATAGACCGAGTTGATATCCTTCTCAATTGGCCAAATGGCTTGGATTTTCTGTGTGTGTGCCGGCAATTTGTTGAATCGACGTCATTTATCATCCGCACGGAGAGAGCTCTAGCCAAGGAGGTGGTGAAAGCCACCAGCCGCAGCCGATGACAGTGACAATGGCGCATCTGGATACACAGATTGGGATTGTATCTTTCACTTGCATTTCAAGATGCAAATGTCAAGACGCGTTGTACTCTGCTCTCAGCAGGCCGTCCGTCCCCCAAAGGGAGTTCTCCTCGGTGGCGCAGATGCGCACTAATTTGTATCTTTGGAATCGTATTCGTATCTCGTGGATGGGTGAAGGCAGCAGGCTTGAGGTTAGAAATGTTTCCAAAATAAATGTTTCTTATATATTATTTTCCATCTAGAGATTATGTCTGGGTTGGCCACAAGTGTTGGGGAATATATTTATTGCTAAAACATAGAACTCACAGAGATGTAATGTAATGAAACTGTTGGTCTTAATAATATATTTTTTATATTTATATTTATACTTTTCCCTTCAACAAATGCCGTTCATCTGGTTAATTGCTTGGTTAACCCCTCAATTTAATCCTATTAAGCAATAAGAGAACTTCAGGTAGTCGTTGTGCTATTTCTCTTGGGAACATCGAAGGCATTCCGATCTCGGGAAGTAAGCGATCAGAGCTATGCGAGGTATTTGCAGCTGGATTATGCAATTGTCACCGATTGCGTCGCAAAGTGGCGCCTGATAAGCGTTGCAAATTCAATTATATGGGAGCGAGTACGAGTATTGAAGTGCGAGTGAGTGTCTGTATCTGTATCTGCATCAGTATCTGTGTCTCTGGAGGCAGTTTCCCAAGGCACGACAGGCGAAGGCCTAACCAGGAGCCACTGCGACTCAAACTCCTCAGTGAGCCTCCTTCTCGGACAAGTTGGCATTGGTGCGGGCGAGGATTGGCAGCAGCCATCTTGCTAAGTGTGCAGATACTTTCAGTGCATCTTCTGGATACTCCTTCTCCTGCTCCTTCTCCTCCTCCCCCTTCTCCTCCTCCACTTGCTGCTGCTGGAACACCAGTTGGCGTCAGTGTCGAATGCTGCCAGACAGCGATCGACGACGAACGATCCTCGATAGTTGCAGCCAAGTATAGGAGGGAGGCTGCGGCGAGGCGGATTACCTGGGATGGAATGGCTATAGTTACTTTACCACAGGACGGCATAATTGGCAATTGGAGAATGGGTTTGGCAGGGGGAATGGATCGGCAATGGGCATGAGAATGGCAATGGGCTCACTCGTTTTTATGACTGTTTTTTGCCAACTGCCAGCTGCACTTAAAAAATAGCCTTAAATCTAATATGGTTTTAATAAAGTTTATAAATAAAAATAAAGAAATAAAGTTAGGAAGTATTAGTTAAAGGAATTAAAGAAGTAGTTTTAGGGAGAGACAAATCTTGTAAAATGCCCCTGACAATCCTATGAACTTTAAAATAGAAAAGCCTTATAAAAAATGGTATTATTAAGCTAAATTTGCTTATTATTTGTTAAAATATATATCTTAAATATCCTATAGTAATACATATTTGAATTCCAAGACTCTTTTCCGAGTGTGACAACTAACGCCGACTGTCTATCTGGCTCAGTCACATCGAAGTCGTGGCCGGATTGAGTCTGTTTCTGTGTTCAACTAAGCCAAGATTCGCTCATTTCTAACCTGCGATTCGGTTTTATTTATTTATCCCTGAATCTGGGATTCCCTCTTCTCAGCCTCCTGACCCCTGGAGAGTGGCGCCTAAAATTACACGAGGCCGTGGTTTTAAACAAAAAAAAACAAAACGAAGGAGAGGGAAGCGAGGTGAGGAAGCCTGTCACCGCGAAGGGCTCAGAGATTTATTGTTGGGAATCTGGGGATCGGCTCGGGATGGATGGATGGATGGATGGATGGATGGATTGGGCTGTTCGAGAAGTCAAATGTCCGGCAGGCCGATTGGGAGGAGAGTGAGTGTCTGGCGACGACAACGACTTGTGGCTGCTGCCATAATGCCGCCGCCTCCCAGCCAAGCCAGATGTCCGCGTTTCCACAATCCTGGGCAGCCTTTTAAGTAGTCTGACAGTCATTATTGGACCATTACCAAATGAGCAGTGCGCATTATAAATGAGCACATAAAACATAAACGTTGTCGCCGGGGCCCGAGAGCCGATTACTGCAATTTAACACCCCCAACTTGGTCGAAACTCCCCCTTCTCTGTTGATATCCCGTCAATATCCTCGTCTCTCGCCCTGAGATCGTCATATGTTGCCATTTCCGACAGGGGAAGAGCTCGGGAATTCGCTCATATGCCACGCCATGGAGTGGCTTCGTGTTCGATGATTTTGGTGGTCAAATGCTTTAACTCGCACCGGGATTTCGGCTCGTTTCGCTCGGCTTAGCCCGACTCCCAAGTGGGATTATGTCACTTCCCCGGTGACATTTGCATTTTGATTGACAAACTCATTTAGCAACTGCACTGAGTCCCGAGTCCTGTGTCCTCTATCCCGCGTCCTTGGGCTTCCCCCTCTCTGCTGTGGAGTGTATTTGCCAAGCGCTTAAGAGATTTTCAATTACACTTATTTCGGGAACAATGAAACGGTCTTTAAATGCTTTGATTCAAAATATTTGCACTTTGGCTGGGGTGCAGGGTTCATCGAACGTAAGCTCTTAATACTGATTAACTTGTCTATTAAGAGCAGAGGGGCTTAATTTTTATTAGAGTTTATTTTAGGGTTTGAATGTTTTTAAGAACTTGTAGAATTTATTAGAGTAGAAATTGAATGACATAAAACAGGAATATCATATATATATATATATACATTTTTTTTCATATTAGATTTAACTCTCATGTCGTGTTACTGCATTTATTTTTATATTTCTATTACTTTAATTGCAATTCAAAGTAAATATATCTGAAGCTACAAGCTCAAAAGCTATAAATCAACTTGTATATATGTAGCTACAGGTTTTTATTACTAAAGTTGATTTGTTTAAATAATAGTTAATTTATTTATTGGTACATTAACTAAATGAAAGTACTTAAGAGTTTATTTATATATTGCTCTTATATTGAGAGACTATAAGATAAAGCTAATATTTGTTTAGGATTTCTATTTAAGTATAGGGAAATAGAAAGGTCTTCTTACTATTTTTTTTTAATGAATTATCAGTATCAATAACTTCCATATAGTTTGTAAATTTTTGTAAATGTAATGAAAATACTTAAGAACAAAGAATTTCAAAGATATTTTGTTGTGTACTTTTTCGATAATATTAAATATTCTTTTAATGGGTTTCCTTATACAATTTTGTAGATTTAAATTATACAGATCACTTTCAATATATAATAACGTGATTCTTTTCAATAATTTTCTTTTACATTTCCGTTAAATCCAATTCAGAATTGATTTTTAACTTGTGTACTTTTACTGGCCAAATTTTGAGTTTCTGGTAAAAGGAAAAACTAAAATCCCTGCACTTTGAAAAGTGAAAGGTACATGTGTAGGTACTTATTATTCTATAAGGCAAATATTGCATAATGAGTAGAACTCAATTACGCGCTCATGTAACGGCCCGATATATATTCATGTGACAATTTTTAATGTTTGCCTGACAACCATTAAAGTCGAGCCCGACAATAAAAGCGGCGGCAGCCGAAAAAAGAGGATTGGAATGGAGTGGAGTGTGTGCGGTGCGTATCCTGACCCTTCTCTCTCAGACCAGAAATCCTGCAGCCTGCAACCCCCGGCCTGCGTTTCACGAAGATCCATCCGACAGGCGAGAGTGTTGTGACAGTTTTTGCCGGCGAATAATAAAAATAAAAATATATTTCATTTTCCATAGGTTCGGGGCTACGGGTTCTGGGTTCGGGGTTCTGGGTTTGGAATCATTGCCATTTTCTGGCTATTTTGAAATTGATATATGCATAAACCGCAGTGACAGATGTTGCAATTAAAACGGCATAAAAACGGTGGAGGAATTGCCACCACCACCGTCATTCCCATATCCTGGCATATCCTGCCGGAATATATACATACATATATATATAGCGTGAAAAGTGCGCGCTGTCAGCTTGACAGGCGGACAGCTCAATTGTCAAAATAGGTTTTAAGTGCCGGCAACTGATTTTTCGAGAGCTGAGAGAGAGCGTGAAGTGCACTTCTTCGCCTCGACTGCCACCAGTATCAATTGCGATTCCAATCACCGAATCTCCGGGCCTCTAGTCCCGTCCAGACGCCCGAGACCCAGCGCAGAGGGTGGTCGGATGTGCGATGTGGCGGCCGCAAATGGAAACGCCCCATGTGGTTGCCACCACTCGTCTGGTCCCTGGCCAGCGTGCTGACCCATTGATTGATTGCATTTGGCCCCGTCCAGTCAGCAGCCAACTGCCACGCCCCCCTGCCGCCTCCAGAAGGTCCCCGTCTGTCGAGTCCGTCGATGCTATGGTAAAAGCGATTGCAAGAGCGCCACTCGTAACTCGTAAAGCGCGCAACACAGCAAATATTGTACTTAACACCCGGAGGGGCACTTGGCTCCGGACTCGTCGCCAAATGCACTTGGCGAAAAAAAGTGTCTTTTGTTCAGAGAGTTTGGTCTTAAATTAAGAGAAGCTTGAAGCTTGTTTTTATATTAGAATCGGCCGAAATGCCTGAATTTTATAATATATAAGTACATTGGAAAAGAAATCATGAACTTTTTATTTTTGTATTGTTTTAAAATCCAATTTCTTTTTGAATTTTTTCAGATTACTATCTTAATTAGAAGTGCATTATTAATTCTGTACCTGAGTTATTTCTAAAAATGAGTTACAAATCTACCGAAAACTATGTATTAAGGACATCATTTTTATTTAAAGTGTGCCCCTTGCTGCTGGGCTTTGCCTTTGGCCTCGGCATGACTTGGCTTCCCTTGGAATTAATTCACGTTTACGTTTGGCAGGGGCAACAGCTTTGGTCATTTGTTGCTTTGAGCTAACACGTTGCTCTCATTTCCCGCCGATGCTCGTCCGCGGTGGGTGGTGCCGCCACCCCATTCCCAGCCCCATCCACATTTCCTCTCCCATTCCACCAGAGAGCACCACCCACGGCAGCCACGTGGATCTCCCTGACACCATATATCTTGTGCGGAGCGAGGTGAGGACACGCCCAGACCTTATGGCGCAATTCCATCGTGTAAGTCGCACTTTTTCGGTTTTATAGGTTAATTTGCTTTTATTACATTATCATAAAAATAAACAGAAAAAACACAACAAAAGACAAGCTTGCCAACACACACACGAGAGCATCCGCGCGACAGCCGCAAAAAACATTTGAGGTTTACCTCACGGCATCCTCAGTGGACTCGGACCAAGGACCATTTCCGGAACGGAATGCGTGTCCTGAACCCGCTGCGCATTAGCCACGCTCCCTGCCAGTCCCTCGTCCTGCCATCGGATCGTAAAAAATAGATCATAAAGCGGAAGCGGAATATGTTAGTGCGTATTAATAGTCAAACTTTTTTCAGCATTGTTTTAAAACTTTACGCAACCACCGGAAATGGGAGCATTTTCCCAGGCCAAGTGGCAGTCACACTTTTTGACCCACAAAATTCTAAACCTTTTTAAAGAATAATAAAAAATATGAGACTAAAGTTATAAGATATATTTAGTGGGGCTAAAGCTGTGTTGAGGTAGTAAACTGATTTTATTAAGTAATATTTTTCGTTCTATTCTTTAAAGCTTTATTAAGTTTTTCTATTTTGCTAAATACAGAGTAGATTTATCTTAAACTGCTGTCTTGATAGAAATACTGATCTCTTTCTTATACATTTGTTAATGTGTACTCCTTTACTTAAACATTTTTTGTAGATTTTCTTCAAGACCTTATTAGTTTCTTCTCGAAGCTCAATAATTTTTAGTTACTCCTTTTCTGAAACCAATTTGAATTAATTCTTAAATTCAATAATATGAAATCATTAATTGATTGATACATCTGTGTGCAACATTAACTTATTATAAAGCCAATAAGCAACATTTTAGATCTGATTTTAAATTGGGTTTATAAAACATGCCAGATGTCACTTCCAATTAAGAAATTCTGACTTTCATTATAAAATCATTTGGTAAAACACATATTTTAATCAGATCTATTTTTGTAAACGTTTTACTTTTATAAACATACAAACAACATTATTAAAAGAAGAATAAGTATTAAATACCAGATAGGTTGGTAAAAATTAAAAGTAATTATTTAAAATTATTGCTAATAAGTTGATCATATAATGGTAACATCAATAATTTAAGTAAGTGAAAATCATTCTCGATTCATTGATATGTTTTAAATATTTACATAAATCAGTACTTAATAAAAATTAACTATGTCTTTTTTAAGAGTCATGTATTTTAATTTGAACTTTCAAGGAACTTTTTAAAATAACTTTATTGGTTATTATAAAATAATTAATTCAAATACAAAAGTTTCGTTAGGTAAGTGGAAATAATACAGCTTTTTTTTTATTATTCCTCACGCTGTTTTAAAAATATTCATCCTATTTTAGATGCATTTAAAAATTTGATTTTAGCGAATTTATATAATTTAATATCGAAGTAGCTATGTAATTTATAACTAGTGTACCTCTTAATGCTAAGAATCTAAAATCTCAATTGAACCCAATTAAAGTAAACCTACATATTTGTTATAATTCAAGTTGTTCCCAAAAATGGCGTGATATTTAAGCAGTGAGCAAGTAAAGGTTAACTGAAACCAGATTAGGCTGCGATTAATTGCGGAGGATCGATAATGGGAGTTAAGTTTCGCGCTGACCGGCGATAATGGTAATGACTGCCGATAAATACAGGCTGCTGCGGAATCCGGTGATCGTATTAACGCTCTTGTGTCGCCACTTAAGGTGGCACCACCTTGGCTTTGGCATTTCCACTTGGCGATCGTGGCATCCATGAGATATATATTCCAGAACAGAAACAGAAACAGGGCCGCGAAGTCAGGCGAAAGGTAAACAAACAAATGACACCAAACAAAGGGGCGTTTCCCTGGGAATCTGAGGAAAACAAGAGTTGAGGTGAAAACTGTGGTTCCATTTTCATTTCCACACAAATCCACTTTTTGTGTTTTTTGTGTGGCCTTTTCTTTCCTTTGTTGGGCGCCGTTCGCACCTGTCCGAAGTTGGCAGGGAGCTCTCCGATTGGTGGATTTCCGGCCGACTTCCAGTGGACTGCTTCCCCTGTTGGGAAGTGTGTGCGGCAGTGGTGGTGGTGGTGGCACTTCCCAACTGGACTGGCTGGCTGGCTGCTGGCTGAGCAACAAACCCGAGGGCGTTCCCATCGGTCGTTCCAAGGCGAGCGGCATTCCCGCCGTAGTAGCGTTGTCCCACTCTGGCAGCAACTGCAGCGGAATGCGCTCCAGCCACGACGAACGTTAACGTGAACGAGAACGTGAACGGGGCACAGGGGAACGTGACCAAGAGCGGCGCAAACACCACAGCAACGGCATTCGCAACCAGTTCATGTCCAAACGTTATAAGGTGCACATCTGGAGCGTATGTGTGCTCGCCTCGCGCTGTTGCCGTCGTTGTTTCCGAAATCGTGTTACGTTGCGTGTCGTGTGCGCTGCCGCCGCGTTTTCCGAGTGAAAGATTGACGGAAAAGGAACCCTTTGCAGTCACAGATACGCCCGCTATCCCGGAGATACTTCATAGTGACAAGTGACACAGATTCAGATACAGCTGCAAGCCCTTAAAAAAACACGTGCAATCTGTGAGATACTTTCGGCGGAGCAGTTGCCGAGTTGCTAAGCAATTTAAATAGGAGATACTTATACAAGCATCGGAGATACTTATTGAAGGATTGTTTAGTGACAGATACTGCTGAAGTCCCCGAGATACTTTCATCAATCCATAAGATACTGTTTTGCTTTGTTTAGCGTAGTGACAGCCACTTCTTCACTTCAGACACCTCTGTAAACACTACGATACTTTGGGACAGATACTACTGCAATCCCTGAGATACTTTAGGGTTGACGTTGACCTAATGCTGTGTCCACCTAATCGCTCGTTGTTTGTGAACACACGTAATCGAAGCTGAACCACTGTTTACGTAAAACCCAAACATCATTTGACATTTGATGTAGGAGCTACACAAGTCCTTCAGAAGACTGCCCAAAGGAGAGAGAGAGGAAGATAGAGTGTGTGAGAGAGAGAGGACGAGAGAGTGAGAAAGATAGAGAGATAGAGAGTGAAAGAGAGAGAGAAAGGGAGAGTAATTTAATACCGAAAAAGTCCTGGATTGAAATGGCTGCCTACACACAATTTGGATACGGAGGCTTTCCGACGGCCTCGCAGGTGGGTTTTTAATTAAAGATAATTAATAATAAATAAATCATAATAATTATTATAGTATGCATATAGTATGATATTATATCTGTTACCTATAATATAAAATCAGTATAGTATTAATTATCACGACTGCAGTAGGTTTCTTAAACGTAAATTGAATCATATATTTGCTCAAATAAATGACAATGTTCTTACCATTTACTGAACATTTAGTCAATTAAAACACTTTCATTCTTGTCTAACATATTATTTATAAAATAATGCTATAAATGTTTGATATTTCTTTAAAAGTATACAAATTTATTTTTGAAATATTTTTGAATATATTGAAAGTATAAGGTATATTTATACTGAAGTCTTTTTCTTATTCTTAACATGATTTAAGCATAATTACGTCATAAGCAAGGTTTATAGGATACAAGCCTATACTGACCTAACATCAACCCATAGATAAAATCCATTATAATTCACGAAACCTAAATCTTATAAGACCGCAGACTAAATGCAATTTTTAAAAGCTTGAAGTACAAGTATCTTGGCAGCGGCCGCCCCAAAGTCAAAGCTATCTGATCGCTTGATCTTGAAGACCTACACTACTGTAGGGCAAAAACGCCTCAGCTCTTTGATTGTTGCGCTCTCGGACTTTCACATGAAAGGCAGCCACAAAAAAGCTCCTCCTTAAAGCCAACTCTTTTTGCCATGCTTATGACAGTAAATTGGTGGAAGTAAGCAAAGAAACAATAAATCAGATGCCTGATATATGGCCTGAGAAAAAAACACTCGCCAGGACTCGGGACTTTTAATGTCAGCTGTAAAAAAAGAGGAGAAAAACTGCAGCCTTTAACTTTCGGCTAGCATTGTTCAAACTTTAAAGATATGCTGCAGGTGCAACAATAATATTTTGTGCAACATTTTGATGGATCACAGTGTCTGTGAAGGTTATTAGGATACAAATAGTAAATTGATTGAATTTTTTTACTCGCACACTACATAGCCAGTTTAATTTCCCAGGCTGGGATTCCTCGAAGAGGAGCCCGGGACGGGGACTCTTTCCCATTTCGGACCACACGAGTCCAATTAAGTGCAGTCGAAATGAAGAAGGAGGAGGAGTGCACACAGCCAGACAGAGTCGTAGGCAATCAGGAGGCGCAGGCGATGGGGAGGTGCCGATTGAGGCACGCTCAGGTGAAACTGTTGAAAAGTCAATAAAATTCAATTGCGGCGATCGTAAATCATAAAATTCATAACCGTAAAGTGACAGCTGAGGGCAGGCCCTGGGAATGCCTTGGTAGCTACGTGAGCAGCATCTCAGGCCTCCATTGATGAGGAGTTGGACTCTGGGCAAGATGCTGCCGATATGCAGTGGAGGTCTCTCAGACTCGGTCTCGGTCTCGGTCTCTGTCTCGATCTTGGTCTTGCTCTTGGACCCACAAAGCGAACGATCATCGATGGACCAATGACTTTGGACCCCGCTCTGATCTACTTTACATTGCAATGGGGCGCTCCTCTCTTTTCTCTTCAAGTGGCGCTTGCTGCTATCAAGTTGGTCATCTGCCCAGGGAGAGGAGGAGCAGGAGCGGTGCGGGAGTAGATGCGAGTCGGAGGCGGATGGATCCGGGAGCCTGGCAGGGAACTCGGAGATACAAGTCGCGATTAGATCGCTGCGTTTGCGATTCACAGAAATTTCCAAAGCACTGAAACTGGACTGGGACTGGGACTGGGACTCGAACCGGCCACTGGCACTGTGCACACATGGCCAGCAGATCTTATCAGGCCACTGTCGCCTGCCAGTCGTCTGCACGGGCTCCACTCCACTCTTATTCGACTACATGGACGTGGCCAATTCACATGGCCATGGCCCACTGGACTCGTCTCTTGACTGGCGCTTCCTCCGTCCTGGAAAGGTATGGAGTTAAGGTGCTCCTCGCTGCCTCATGAATAATGCATTCAAGGAGAACGCAAGGAGCCGAGGAATCTGGCAGGCGCATAGAGCTCCCTATATGGTGTCGCCTATCAGATCAGTTGTCATAATTCTCATATTGTTCGCGATTCGCTGGGAACGCAGCATCATCAGTAGCAGCCACAGCCGCAGCCTCCTTCCGATCGAACAGCTCCAAGCTCTCGGGACCGAAATGTATTTGCTTTTTACTAATTAAAATCACGCGGCCCAAAAACACAAAAAACACCTGAATCATTCATTTGTTAAATTTTGATAAATGGTCGTGCGATTTTTCTCTGTATTTTTGTTTTCATCGGTGTCCCTATATATAGTCAATCAGGCGGGGTTTTGGCCTCGAAATTCTATTATTCGAACGATTCCCCAGCATGACTCAAAATTTTTCCTATATTAATTATGAAATGCTCAAAAGGCCTTCTAGTGGTTCACTCACCTGTAGATTCTACTATACACTTGAATTAGAGAGAAAAAGTGATCATGATCGATGGTGGGTTTATCAATTAAAGTAAGTAAAGGAAAAGCCTTGGCTTTTCTTTAATACCTAAAATATATAACATTTGTTTAAATTTGTTTGCTTATTTTATATTATAATTCTTAGAGGATCTCATACAAATTAAATCCCTTTCTCTGGGTGTACATCCAGCGGGAATCGGTCTCTTTTCGATCTCCCTTCGATCGCATCTGATAATTATAAAATAATATGCATGTGCTGCGATTTCGATGGGCGAGGGTTCTATTGTCAGATTATGTTAATGGCGCGGAATAATTATGCGTTTTGGTCAGCATTTAATTTTTGCCCAGAATTTCGCTACGGAAGCCGTGTAAGCCCGGCCAGAAATTGCTGCCAGGATATACAATATATATATGACCTTTAGGCTGAGGCAGGCAGACATTCCGCTGGCATTCGATCAATTTGTAGCTGTCCATCAGCGGAGCATTCAGCTTAATTATAGGTTCGGCAATATATTTTCGCCCAGGACCAGACTTTGGAAATTGAGGCAGCTCGCTCGTTTTGCAGATTGCCCGCGGTAATTTTCAGAAGCCTTCTTCGCCAGCATCTGCAACTCCATCTCGATCTTGGGCAAGGGTCTGGGCCTGGTCTTGGGTCTGGGTTTGGGCCTGCGACTGGGCCTGAGTCTGAGCTGCAGACCTGAGACTCCAGACCGACCTATAGGCGTCGGCTGCCACACCCTCATTGATTTCTGGCATTTTTAAATGCCCAACCAGTCTGCTTCTTGGGCTTGGCGCATTTTGCATATTAATTGCCAAGTGAGTGGCGCATGCCATAGGCGAGAAGCTCCTCTTCGCATACATAAAAAAAATATATATATGTATATGAGGAAAAGATGGAGGACATCAAGCACTTGAAATCGATTTGCGATGTGCGAGGTAATTGATCTGCCCGCCGCCATTTGCAGGCGGATGAAGCAGGAGACTAAAAGAGGCCAAAGGAGTCCAGCAGCAGATTTCCGTATCCCGGTCATTGATTAAGGGAACTTAATCGCCGCGGGATTATGAATCCCGTGCAGCTTCTGCTTCTGCGCTTTGCCTTTCGGCCGGCGGCGCTGATTGTGTGTTAACACCATATTCGCTTACATGTTATCGATGCATCTTGTAATGGGGGCCTTCTGTCGATTTTTCGAATTAAATTCGCTCGCAATTACCCCGACCCGCCGCCAGTGCGGATTTTGTATCTTTGGGATGGGCAAACAACATTGCCGGACATCAATATTTATGAAGTTTCTAGTACGGCAGTTAGCATGACTTACTCGGGCTTTCATAGGCACAAAATTAGCCATTATGCGTGGACGAGTGTGTGTGCGTTTCCTGTGCCCCAGGTGGAGGGAGGCATATATTCCTAGGCAGGTTTTTCTTGCAGCACCTTCCTGGCCAAGTTGACAGCTGGTTTATCTGGCTGTTAGCTGCAATTATATAAAGGAATAATAATACTAATCAATTTTAAAATAATTGTAATCGTTTATTGAACGATTTTTCAGGGAAATTTTGAATTGTTCTAGTTTGAAATTTTTAAAAGACTTATCTTCTGGTTAAACTAAATATCAAGTTTTCTAAACATATATGTAAATATGTTTTTAAAATTGAATGTCATAAACATATTTTTAAAATAATTTACTTAGGTGTAGAGTTAACGCATACTTTATTTAATTGTTAAAGCGATAAATCTACATGTTAAAGCTTTTGTAAAATTTATTGAGATGATTGCAGTATTCTAATGATAATAAAAATGATTCCTTATTGTGAGATTTAGAAAAATTAATTAACAAAATATAAATAAATAATATAAATAAATATAAATTTTATATTTATAATTAAAAAAAAAGGTTAATTTAACATCTAGTTTATCTAGTGGTTAAATGTATTATTGTCTAAATTTAAAAACATATACATTTATATAAAAAGAAAATGCTTTCCATGTTTTTTCATCTTCATTTCTTATAAACCCATTCATCTTGCAAAACCCAAAAGCTTTGATAAATGTAAAGTTTATCCAGCTGTTAAACTTAATTCACAATAATAGCTAATTCATTGGTCAAATATATATGAAGATTTATTCCACATAGGTTTATATCAGCTTAAGGTTAGTTTAAACGTTTGAAAATGAAACATATTTCATCAATATGCCAGCGATGGGATATTTCTTGGAAGCCCAACCTCGGCACAGTAAGTGTGTGTGGAGAGTCTTATCAGGTCTTCGTATCGCCCATAAGGTGTTCAAAATGACCCTTCTGCAGCTCAGGGAAAATATTTCTCGATCTTCGGGGGCTGTGGTGCTCTGTTTGAAATAAAAATTAAAATGGCTCTTTGATTAACATGCATTAGTTATGTAAGCCAGTGGCGGCCTGTTTATATATCACTTAGGGCTATCAGTAAATGCGTTTCGAGTGAAGTTTACCTGCACGGTGGGAAAATGTTTTATCGATTTGATTTTATGAACTCGATTTTAAAACAGATACATCAAGTCACCTTCTTAAATAATCTGAACTGTTAGTGTTGATTTTATAATAGAAATGTGATCAATTATCAAATTCCAGCTTGGATTTATTAAATATTTTGGTTTCCTCAAATAAAAAAGTATAATTTGTTATCATACTAAATTTTATAGAGATATTTATTGACAAGTTACTAAAATATCTTCTTTATAATTAAGTCTTATATTTATTTTCAAATATTATTCTATTATTAACAATTAATTTAAAGACCCTTTTTCTCCCCGTGCTGTCACCTTAATATACACATAAGATAAGGCACTGAAAAGCCGAATTTGTGTTTCAATTTACGATAAAGCTGGTCCCATCTAAAGATCCTCCTTTCCCCTCCTCATTGCAGCTTATGCCGCCGAGTGCCCAGCCAGCGGAGGACTCCTCCGCGAACGTGAACGACTCGCTGGTGATGACAAACGCCCCGGCGATGAGCCCCGCGGGTGGTGCGGACTGTCAGGCAAGCCAGCCATCGGGTGGCGTTGTTGGGACTGGCGGAGATGCCTCCTCGGGAGCACTCAGCCCCAATGCCCTTTCGCAGAACTCGCAGAATGCCCCTTCGGGGGGATCGGTGGTGGCCGGAGCTGGATCCGGGCCAGGCCCAGCGGACCTGGTTCCCGGTGGCGTCGGCGGCGGCGGAGGCTCCCTGGACGGCAACGGTGTGGGCACGACGCCCACGGCCGGCGGAGGCAGTGGCTCCTGCTGCGAGAACGGGCGACCTATTATGACCGACCCGGTGTCGGGTCAGACCGTCTGCTCCTGCCAGTACGACTCCGCCCGCCTTGCCCTCTCCAGCTACTCGCGCCTGCCGGCTGCCAGCGTCGGCGTCTACGGGACACCGTATCCCTCGACGGACCAGAATCCCTACCAAAGCATCGGAGTGGATAGCTCCGCCTTCTATTCGCCGCTGGTGAGTGGACTTTGAATGAATACTATTACAATTAAAATTAAAATATTAATAAGGTTTTAGTCTTTTCTGGGGAATTTGATTAGAAATCAGAGATTTGCTTTAAAAATAAAAATAATTTAATTGATAATATGTACATTAAATATAAATTTTTTAAATGTTCACTTATACATATTTTAAATTACAGAAACAATGTTGGAAATATTTCTCCACATTTTAAATCTGCAAATCTCAGTCTAATTTTATCTCAGGAGATGAAATTACCAATCTATATATATTTTTTCCAAGTGCCAGGCCCTGCCCAAGAGCTGAAGGAGGTGAAGAGCCCCCTGGGCCAGAGGGCTAAATGGATTATCTCAGCGTATGACTTTAATTGTGTAGTCAGTGGCTTTTGTCCGCAGCTTAGGAGGGAGACACCGAACCGACAACGACAACGGAAGAACGACAAAGACAACGACAACGACATCGACATCGACAACTAAAACGACAACAAAGCTATGGCTTTGGCTATGGCTAACAACGACAACGACGATGGCTTGTCAATGCAGTCGACTAAATCGAATTATCATTATGGCTGACTGAAGCTCAGTCAGACCTCATTTGGCTCCGTATCGGGGGTTTAGTTTCTTCCCCCGGAATCCTCGCTGGATCCCCTTTCTATCGCCGCCTATCCATCTACCTAATGTATAAGCCAGGCCAGCCCAGCTCGGTCTGAGGGTTCCCTACCGCTGCCAACTCTCCGCTCCCGAGTGCCAATCGACTTCCATTGCGATATTCGATACTTTGCATAAAGAAAGGCAAAATCATTGGAAACAAAACATATTGCCCCATGGCCTCAATTACACTCCACTCTCTTCGTGTATGTGTGGGCTAATCAAGCCTTTGGCCCGGTGTGTGTAAGAGAGCACCACACAACACACGCACGGTGGAGGTTAAGGTAATAGGATAACCCTTTGGCATATATCTTAAAATTAATCATATCAAAATATAAAAAATAGGTTATACACTTCTTGGTTTTCTTAATTTATTTTTAGCTTGAAAGGGGGCATTTTTTTAAGGATAATATAAATTATAAATTAATTATTATTATATTCTAGAAACAGTTTATAGCTGTCCTCAGCTTTCAATGCTTTATTTTCATAAATTAAATTATTTAACATTTCAAGTACCAGTATTTAAGTTTGCTCACTTTTTTTCACATCTATTTGAAAAGATTTTAAAATTTTTTAAGGAAGTAATTTAATATATGTTTGAACTTGTTGTAAGTTTTCCCCTTTATTTCTAGGCTTTCTTTTGATAAGTTAATTAATTGAAGTATTAATATAACAAATCAAGTATTTTATTTATTTATTAAATTTTATTTGTTGTTTATTTATTAGGCACTTATTAAATTCTATATTATAAAGCAGTTTTAATAAATTAAATTATTTTAAAACAATAAATTGATTTATATATTTTTAAAAATTGTTAAATTATCAGAAAGAAAGTAATATTAAATTAAATATATATAATTAAGCTTTTCGTAATATTTTACCTCACTGAAAATATTATTCCCTTAATAAAAATATTCAAAAATCTATCAAAATCCTCAAACATTTTCTACCTAAATGTAATTTCCCTATTATTGTGACCTTGACTGTGTATATATAGTCACTAAGTGACCGCTGAAATGTACACGAGCACAGCATGACTGAAGCAAAACACACTCTGGCGCTGCTGCTGCTGCTTTTGCTTTAACTTTTCGCTTTGGCTTTGGCTCTTTGGCTGCTGTTGGCCTGAATGAAAGGCAAACACAAGCACAAACACAGTCGCAGACAAACACACAAAATTGGCAACAATATGTATAACAACAATGTGGACAGTATTTAGCCTTGGCAAATAACTAACTGCCCGAGATGGATAGGCCGGACAACGGCTTAGCTGGAAGCGTCCAAAAACAACCAAAATACCAAATAACCAAATAGCTGAGCAAGTGTTTTATAAGGATACAGATAAATAATTTCATCAGCGTGGTTTGTGTACACAATTTTTCGATTTGCGAATCAGTGAAAATATTTTTTTTTGAAATCTTTTTTGATTAGTTCTATAGCTAAACGTAATAGAAATTAGTGGTTTTAAGAGATGACTTAATAAGACTTCTTATTTCCTAAATTAAATTAGGCTCTTTATTTTTAGTTATTTATTTACTACTTTACAAAAAACTTTTAGTAAATGTAATTTGATGTAATTTAATGTTAAATAAAATCAAAATTTCAAAATATAACTTAAATAATTGTGGCCTTTTCTTATATTAAAAGCTTTCAAAAGCATATTAAAAACCTATCTAAACTATTTTTATGAACTAGTAAAGCAAAAGACTGTGAATATTTAAACATATTTTTACATAGAATTTTAATATCAATCTTTAAACTTTGACAGATTGTAAATATTTGTAGCAAAAGTTAAATTATGCCCCAAAAATTAACCAACAAGTTTCATAAATTGTTACCAATTTAAAGAAATCTTAAAACACTTGTCCCGGCTTTGTCAACAATATCTCCCCAGAGCTGTAATAAGCACATTAGTTTGAATGATCTAATTAATATGAACGAAAACACGGTCTAATCAACTTGGGCGGCTCTCGGCCGAGTACTTCAAAGGGAAACCTCCTTCTTGGAGGCAAGGCAGTGATGTAAGAGCAAAGAAAACCCCCCGGGAAAAAGGAGAGGAGAGGAAAAGCAAATGGGGCGGAGACGGCAGCGGCAGCCACCAAAGTGTCATGTTAAATTGTTATTTACAACAACAGGAAATTCATTCGTTCTTCTCCTTTTTTCGTCTTTATTTTTATTTGGTTTTTTTCTCCCCTTCATTTTTTGTGGTTGTTGTTTTTTGTGGCAAGAGAGCGCACCTGACCGACTGAGTGTCTTCTTTATCGCGGACGTCGCGTCACGAAGCGCATACTTTTAATTAAGAAAATATCTCTGGGGGCTCGATAAGATGTCTGTTCAATTTGGAAGCGAGGTGTTAATACGCGGGATCTGGCAGAATCTTACACATCATTTCGATTGGTAAATAAATCGGGGAGACGACGACGACTACTCCCCCCGAGATCTCTTTTTTCGATGGCGATCCGAACCCAATACCAATACCTGTTCAAACGACATTTTGATAAATATATTTGTCACTCGACCGCGGCGGCATCTGAATTGATTCGAGGAGGGTTTTCTGGAGGGGGTGAAAAATTAATAAACAACGGCATACATGATGTTCGGCAATTAAAAATGTTAATACCATTTCATAAATCAAGAGTCCACAAAGGCCCGGGTCGACAGGGCCAACCAGATTGGGCCGCTGCCGCGGCGGCGATCTGGCCAATAGTTGTCGCTCATAAATCCGGCTGTCATTTTCCGAGGGCATAAATCGCAGCACGCCACAGCCAGACTTGGGAGTCTGAATTGGAATTAAAATTCAAAGTGTCAGTCCCGCAAAAGCCCGATATTATACCCGTTTAATAACAATAATCGGCGCTCTCTGGCTTAGATAATTTCCGATTTTGTCGGAAAGTTATGGTTTCTCGGTATCGATCGCTGTATCTGTCGATGAATGTCTCCCAAATATATGGCCAGCATGGCGGCATTTGCTTGTTTTGCCGCGAAATATGTTGCCAAATTATAAATTTCATGTTAACAAAATTGTCAACTTTGGAAACTGTGGGAAAATGCCTTGTTTCGGCGGCGACGAAATGAAATAATTATAACTCAATTCAATTCATTGTATTCAATGCTGAATTCTTAATCGTTTCAGAGCAATCCGTATGGACTCAAGGACACGGGCGCGGGCCCTGAGATGGGAGCCTGGACATCCGCCGGACTGCAACCCACCACGGGCTATTATTCCTACGATCCCATGTCGGCTTACGGGTAAGACCATCTCCCTCTTATTAAATTTAATTAGTTGTTACGCTGAACAATAATTAATTGCGTCTAATAGAATATAAATAGAAAGCCTTTTAGCGCAATTTAAATACGCAAAGAACCCAGGGCCAGCGAATCAAATGCAATCGCTCGCCCATAATTAATTACAAAATATTTGCAAGTACTTGAAATTGATTTGAATTTAATTGCTTGCGGCGGCTGCTGCCCCCAGTTCCTACTCAGTCGTGTCCTGATTTCCTCCTCCGATTTTCCCTTCGTGCTCTAGGGACTGACGATAATAAAATTTGAATTGTTCGAAACTGTATGAGAGCGCGAAATTATTTATTTATGATTGCTGCAAAAATAATAGCAGTTAATTGCACGCCAGAGCGAGTAACGCACGCTGTACGTCCTCACAAAGAGCGTTTGTATATAGATTCATGTAGGTTTTTACACTGAAAATAAAGTGGGGTGTACGAATTTTCAATTTTTGAATAAAGTTGATTTTTATTGGATTTTTGTTTGAGTTCTTCAAAGGTTATTTAACCTTTTTATCTAACTCTCTATCTTTTCTAAATTGTATTTACATTTGACTTTGAAGATAGTCAACCTTTCTCATCCGTATCCTTTTTTTTTAACTTTTTGTTTTATAAATATTAAATATTAATAATTTTTAATTCAAAAATATTTTAAAATAAAGACTAAGTGACATTTTTCACAATAAAATATATTAAAATCATTCTTTTGAGGCCTAGAACTCGTTATAAATTTATTTATATTCCCATTATTTTTCCCACTGTGTAAGTGCGTGATTTTGTGGAGTATGCTGCTTAATTAGCACCTATTAAATAAATATTTTATTCCATATACCCAACATTTTTCGCCGTGCATGCACATACATTAATACGAAAAGTATGTGCACACGTGGGTGCATATGCATGCATAAGTGCGTACGCACATACCCCACAGACACACAGGAGTGTGTGCAGGAGGACGAGGCCCCAGTACCACTGCCAGTCCCAATCCCAATCCCAATCCCAGTCCGAGTATAATTCCGAATCCAGATCGGGGGAAGGGAGGGACTGGGCAGGCTGAGTGGCATGCAACGGCTGCGGCTTCCCGTTGGACGGTCGCTTTGGGCCGGCTTGCGTGCGGAAAGCCCATCGAGCTGCAGCTAAGTGAATGAATGAGTGAGTGAGTTGTAAGCGATGCAGTCGAGGGGGGAGTGGGGTGGCGGTGCCGAAGAGGGGGTGCCGAGGGGCAGCAGAGGGGGCGGTGAGGTGTGAGCCGCAAATGAACGCCATGTTGGCCGCCATATTGAGCGGCAGTACATACGCACGTACTTACCGATGTACCGGTGTTGTGTTGGTATGTGTTTCGGCCACCAGTGTGTAAGGTGCACTTCAAAAAATATATTTTTTTAAATGGTATATATATGTTATATATTTAGATAAATATATAGATCATCTTAATAAAATATATTGTATTAATTCGGGAAATTTCCCAACAATGTGATTTGTTTAAGTCAACTAAGAAGGTACACTTTAAAATAATAAATAAAATACTAACTACAAGATATTTTTCTTATCTCACATAAAAAAAGAAAGAAATTGTTTTCATCTTAAAGAATCTAACCTTAATTTTTTCCTAAACAAGAACTATGCTATTCCCAGCTGTAAAATGTTTTGCAAATTTAAGTGTAATTATTTTTAAAGCCAACTTTAATTGTTAAATATATTTTTTCCCTCTGTGCGAAGGCGTGTACATATTTACGGGCTTGACAAAGACATTTAAGAGGGAGAACGGTTGCGCTTTGTTTTGTTCATCGTCACAAATTGGCACCGTGGAAAGGTGGAAAATCTGACTGACTGACTGACTGTCTCTCTGTCCCCCAGTCTGTCTGTCAGTCTGGCTGGGATGGAAATTGCAGGGGGTCGAGCAAAATGGAAAAGGGAGTAGGAGGGGGGCAGGGTCCCAGCCTGAGTGGGGGGTGGCACTGACAGCCATCGTAATTACCCAGTGACAGGCATGCCCGTGTCTGCTCACGGGAGCGAATGTCATTTTAATGCCGGCATTATTTGTTCGAAATGTACGAGTAAATCGCAACTCGCAGATAATGGCCGCCGTAATTGGCGGCTCCGGCCAAATTGCATGTGTTTCGCTTAGAAGCTAAAAATGTAAATGTGTGTAAGCCGGTCTAAAACTAATAAGCGCACCATTCGGCCATTCCCAGCCAATGCACTGAAGAATAATATTCTTAGGGATTTTAAGAATATATTTATTTAAAATTGATTTGCTTGTAAATAAAGAAAATCAGTTGGTGCTTTGGGAAATGTTTGTACAAAAATATATCAACTTTTTAATTGGATTCTTTGTCAGAAATCTGGAACATCATTTTTGTTTCAAAACAAATTTTTGAATTAAGAAACTTAAACATGGTCTTAAAGAAATATATTTCTAGGAGGTTACAAATGTTTTCTTATAATGTAATCGAAATTATTTTATTTACTTTTTTTATTGAAATCAAAGGCAATTTTTCTCTGAATTTTTCTGAGTGGAAACAACCATATATCCAAAGAACCATATAACCGTATCCGTCGCCCTGTATTTGTGTGAACAAGAATGTGATTTGTTAACAAGATTATGGCCCGCTAGGAACAGCAGCAGCAAGTAGCAGTAGCTACTGCCGCGGCCAAATCATTTTTGTTTACGAGTTATGCCAAAAGAACGCAGACACATGTATGCCGGTACATGCATTTCGCGGCACTGCAATTATATGGCGAATACAAAAATAGGATGCGTGCCAATTACGGACAAATTGATGTTGTGTTAGCTTGTAAACATAACAGCACAAAAAGCCCACAAAGCGTATCACTCGAATCGAATTCAGCCAGCAATAGAGCCATAGAGCTACCGAGAGCTATAGCCACCGACCTACGCGATAATCATATGGTCGGGGTATTATAAAATCGCCTTCGGACGATGTTAAGGGTTACGTGCTTAAAATTACGGCCTTCTCGTGCCTCCCGTCACGGTCATTGGACAAATCTGATTTCTTGTCTGGACCTCTATTACAGTGGAAATTCTCATAGGGCGTACATAAATTTAGGGAAATCCTAAGTCTATGTGTAAAGGGTATCTTAAAGGACAAACTCTCTTGAGCAGACAACTCTGTTCTTGTTGGAACGCAGTTTTTATGGGGAGAACTTTCTTTGAGATGATTAATTTTAATTAGTTTAACACTGTTTTAAGCGCCGAACTTTAAGCTTTATTGTAAGAATTGCTTAAATTTCTTTACATTTTTTTTATCAAGCAGAAGTTAAGATATGTATATCAGGTTATTTTATAATTGCAGGTCATTGGGTTGCCTATCAGCTCTTTCTCTTAAAGAGACTTATTTCGTTTTGCCTAAAATCTTAATCAGTATAAATTAAAGAATTTAATACATGTATTTCAATTTAAAATCAAAAATTTAATTTTTACTTTGATAAATATTTAAAATTTCGCTCTCAGTGAAAGCTTTGCTGTATTTTTTTAATTTTACATAAAACCACGAATCCTCCTCCAAACTCTTGTGCTAATCACTGGCAACAACCTCCTCCACACTGTACACAATCAGGGTACAATAGTACTATAACAAAAAAGAAAACAAAAAATACACAAAAATGTATGAAAGAAAAAAGAAAAAAACAAGGAGAAAGGACGTTAAAATTTGCATTCGACGGGCAGCGGTTCCGAGTTTCGTTCTTTATCTTGTTGTAAAATTCACCGCACACAAACTGTTGATTGTGGCTCCATAAAAATCCCATGAAAAAGCGAGCAAAACGGGGAATAAAAGAGGACGAAAAGGGATTGGGAGTGGTAGTGGGAGTGGGAGTGGGTCTGGGCAGGAGACCCGAAAGTGAAATGCCCCGGCAAGCGGATGAGCCGGATGTGCAGCGGAGAGTACGCATGGGCTGGGGTTTAATTTTAGCTAGGAAGTGCTGCTGCTGCTGCTGCTGCTGCTGCTGGAAGGGATTCCCACAGGCTTTGGTGGGTTAAAAAATGTGCGATAAGTGCACCACTATGGCGGAGGAGGAGGAGTGCTTGCACCCACTTTTCGTCCTCGTTATTGCCAGAGACGCTGTGTTTGGACTGCTGTTGCTGCTTTTTGTGGCCGTGCCCTGTTTCACAACTATGTTTTACAATATTTTGACGATGTATTACACTGGCAGGACGACGATCCCGAGTATCTCTCCGGGTGGAGTTCAGCTCAGGGGAGCCCAGGGGGGTTGTGGGAACATCAATTTGAGTTTTCCGCATTTTTAATGAATTTCCATGTTTTCGTGCTGCTGCATTGTTACAGTAGCATGCAATTAGAGAAAGCGCGAGCTAAGGGAGTATCTTTAAAGCTAATATTTAACCTTGCACTATTTTAATATTTTTTAAGTTGCTCCGTATTAAGTATATATTCTTCTCTTCCTTTCCAGCTATGGAGCCAGCTACGATCTGGCTGCTCGTCGCAAGAATGCCACGCGGGAGTCTACGGCCACCCTGAAGGCCTGGCTGAATGAGCACAAGAAGAATCCGTATCCCACGAAAGGCGAGAAGATCATGCTGGCCATTATCACCAAGATGACGCTAACCCAGGTCTCCACCTGGTTTGCCAATGCCCGGCGGCGACTGAAGAAGGAGAACAAGATGACCTGGGAGCCCAAGAATCGCACGGATGATGATGACGATGCCATGGTGTCCGATGACGAGAAGGACAAGGAGGACCTGGAGCCGGGCAGCAAGGGAAGCCAGAGTGGCAGTGGCCTGGCCAAAGGTATAGGACTTGGAAGCCATTCCCCTGGGTTGAGTACTCAAAGCCGTCCTTTCTTTGAACCAGATGAGACCAAAGAGGAGGAGGATGCCATAGACGAAGACCAGAAGTGCTTGGGTCAGCAGGCCAATATCCTGCGAGCAGGCTTCGGCTATCCCTCGGCGGGCAGTGGTGGCTATCATGGAGGTGGCACAGGCTCCGCTGCCGGCGGCTATCACCCGTATCACCATCAGCATCCCGCTTATTACCAGCCGGGTCAGCAGGGCATGCTACCATTTCATGGAGGCGAGGGTTCCGGATCGGGATCAAAGCTCCACGGGGACAATGGGGAGCCAAAAAACCAGCTAGGCCGGGACTGTGGCGTGCCGATTCCAGCTACCAAGCCGAAGATCTGGAGTCTGGCCGACACAGTTGGCTGCAAGACCCCGCCGCCGGCCTACATGGGCCACCAGGGTCACCCAAATCACTCGATGCCGCTGCAGCAGCAGTATCCCCCGGTGCAGCAGGAGGGAGCAGGCGGGGCTGGACGGGATCAGATGTTCAATGGTGCCGCCGCCGCCCCCTACCTGAGGCCGCACACCACGGCCTACGGGGGTTTTCTAGGGGCTACGACCCAGCAGCTGCATACTACGAACAGCAGCAACAGTATGCCCTACAGCAGCAGTATCCCCCAGCAGCAACAGCAGCCGCAGCAGCAGGAGCAACTGCATCCGCAGCAGCTGGCGGGGGGGCAGCGGAGCAGCGGGAGCAGCAGTTCCAGCGGCACGCATACGCCTACCATCCTTACTATGGGAAGTTCGAGCGGGGCCCAGCTGCAGCTGCAGTTCCAGCGGCAGCAGTTCCAACAATCTCAGTCCACAGCGAGTCAGCGGGCGATGGGGTTTCCCGAAGCCCAACCCGATACTCCACCCCAAACTCCGCCGAATATGAAGGTGGTGAACGGAGCTTTGAGTCTCCTGCCTACCGCTACTCCAGCCCCTACGATCGCTACCTGTCGCAGCAGTAATGCGGCCCAGTACAACGGCTATCCGATGAACTTCTCCAGGGTCGGGGAGTACTCTCCCCGGGAGGACTACGGCAGCGGGAACAGTAGCAGCAGCAGCACAAGCTCCTCGTCCTCGCCGCTCCAGCTGCAGCGGAATGAGGCCATGTTCCGGCCGCTCTTCAAGAAGTTCGTCAACTAAGGGGGTAAAGTATATATCAGTGCTATGGACATCTTTAAAGGCAGGAAACTAATACGTTCTTCTTTAAATTTCTAATAAAATCAAAGAGATTTATAAGATATTGAAGAGAGCAAAATGCTTTGTAGTTCCGCTGCTCTGAAAAATAAAATCAAAGAAACCCTTCTTGACCAGCAAGCACTGAGTCTATAACTGGTATTTAAGAGGCCCCATTGGGATCGTGTAATATTCACTGTAATCGTATACACCGCGTAAAACAACTTCAAGTTTCATTCGAGTTATGCATCATGTATTTAGAGTACCAGATCAAATGTTTCTCTTCGAACCGCAATGTAAGCTTAGGCTAAATACTAAACTAGCGCAATAAGATTGTAAACTGTGATACGTTTTTCATTGTCTAACAGACTTCACACTAAACACTTCGTCTATATGAACACATAATCTAAATAATTTTAAATCGTTTAATAAAATTCTTTATAATCATGAAAAGCTTTGAGATTTTTTAAATGGAATGGGATTGTATTTCTGACAAGAACTGGAAGGTGAGTAAGGTCATGTTTAAATAGAAAATAAATTATTAAATGCAGAAATATATTATTAAATCTATTTAAATGCCAATGACATCTGCCAATTGCGTTACATTCCATTAGATTTTTATTATTTATTTCCCTGTCACATCTTTTTTACTCTGGAAAAATCTGCTAATTACCTTCCGCCCTTCAGAACCAAATTAGCATTATTTTACATTAATTTATAGTTTGAACATTTGTTCTAATACAGCGGCAAGTACAGCAGGCTTTTGAAATGAATATGGCGGTAAAACCAGTGTCATTAATCGATTGCAAATGTAATATATTATTATTTTTTTCACTTTGCCCAAATTGAGGCCAAGCAAAAAGCAGAAAACATGACGTACCAAAATGGTAATGATAGGTGTAATTAAGCATTTTTATACTCTAGCCAGACGTATGATTCAGGTAAAAACTGAAAAAGGTATTTACAGTGCACTATCATAAAACAGTATAATATATCAAGTTTATATTATATATTTAATATTTGGTAATATAAAATAAATGTAAATATTTGATTTAGGTAGTTCTTACATCATTTGCTCTTTAGGAGATATTTTCTAGTTATTTTGGATGACATTTTTACTGTTTTCTCTTAAATTTTTTGAGTCAAATCTTATCTTAGTGTATTAATTTTAGGTTAATAAGCAATCAGAAAAAAAAAACTGGTATGGAATTTAGTAGATAAAAATCTACCTACGTTTCTTATTGAATTAAAAATTTTAAGTATAAATATTTAATATTATCTTTATAAATATCACAAGTCAATTATACAAATATTTATAAGTTGGATACAAATTTAAAAAGAATTCAATGATGACAGAATATCCTCCTAATCCTTCTTTATCCGGAACTAGATCCATTGTAAAGTAAAAATTATCGTGTAGATATGTAGATATCGTATATCTACAGGTTAAATATTAGAACATATCGGTTATTTTATAATTTTTCTCCCTGTGCAGGCCTTGCCGAATTGCCGCAGAAATTGTAAAATGCGAGACATGGACAATGCCGCATTCGCTCCGAAAAAGCACTCGCAACGCGAAACGCGGCGGCATCTCTGGGCCCGGGGGTCTGTGGGCTTCTTACCTGGGTTTGAGTACACCGGGGGAAGTTGGCGCGTTTATGGGGAAAACAATTTGTAACGACTATCGCCGTTTGATAAATTAACATTTAGCGGCGGCTCGATTATGCAACAAATTGCCAATTGAATTGAAATTGACAGCCGACGAAGGCAGTCGTCGCGCTGAAGAGGCCAATTCCGAATTAGCCGCGGCGATGCCATTCCTCCACTCGAATTTGTAAGTGCAAGTGATTAATTTGGTTTCGTTTGACACAGTTTACACATGTAAGTGGACGTCGGACAGGTGGAACTGGAGCCAAGAGCGAAGATTCCAGGTCCAGCGTCTGCCACATGCCGAGTGGCGCTTTGGGGTTCGGGAACTAATTTCTTAAACGGTTTGCCCGTAATTCTATGGTGCCATCAGCGGGACATTAGTTCCGTTCCCATAGTTTACTTAAGGCCAAGTGCCCCGCTCGCTTTATGGTCGTGTTTTACAATGCTAAATGACCGCGCCGGGCATAAAATTTCCCATTACACATTGGGGTCCAATCAGTAAGCCGGGTAAATTAATCGCATCACGGCGAGCTTGAGAGCTGGAGAGTTCGGAGTTCTGTCCCGGAGATCCGAGATCCTGGGCTCGCTTGTGAAGCGATCTCGTTTATGGGTCATAAACCATGGGATCCCGCCACTCGACATTCCCCGGCATTGTCTCGGTCTCAGTTCGGTTTCGGGATCGGGATCAGATCGGATCGGATTGGATCGGTCACCAGCGGCGAGGATATACGACAGTTAACTTATCTTGCATCCACTTAACGTCTTGCGGCCATAAATCAATCCAATGGCCGAATGCTCGATGGCAGCCAGCAGGCGAATTAATCACTTTGGAAATTGTTACCCATTTGGAAACTTGTCGCATTTGCTTCAGTCTCTTCTCTCCGACGAGATCTCGCGACCCGTTTCCAAGTACCAGAGAGACTGGACGGGGCTGGGGACTGGAAACTGGCGACTGACTCGTGTGTGGGCAATCCTTCAACACCATGTGAAAATCACGGTAATTTATTATTGACAGTCGCAGTAGTAGGTACCGAGTCGTATTTGTGATTAGTTACCTTCTTTATGCCTAGATCCCAGACGCTGCTCGGGGATTTGGGCAGTCATCTTCTGATGGTCAAGTGGCATCAAGGGGCTGAAGCCTCTTACAAATGTCACGGAAACATTTCTCATCTGGTCAAAGTGAATGGCACATCAATTTCTTTCTTTTTTTTGGTTTAAAGTGTCGAAAACGGTAAACGATTATGTTGATTTAAAACCAACGCTGCTTTTGGACTATAAAAGTCATATTAAAAAGAGAACTTTGGGGGATTTAATCGCTATTCATTAGGCTTGTACAAATAAGTTGGGATTTCTTGGGAGTAGAACTAGAGGTTGGGGAATAGAAGAATAAGGAAGGATAAAGAATAACTAGTCGTAGGATCTTGTAGCTCAGAAAAACAAAAACCGAAGAGATTAATTGATAAAGAAAATATAAAATTAAATAAGAATTCACATGGAAAATGCAGTAAAATATTTAAAGTAAAGGAATTGTACATTAACTCTTTAATTTTAGTAAATGGAACTATACTTTCATAGCAAAGCAACTTTCTTGTCTAACTTACAAATCCAGAGCAAAGCTTTTTTGGGCCAACAAAAAGCCTCACACACTGCCTGACTTTCCTCCATAACTTTTGCACATCTAACAAAAATAAAATAAAATAAATTAAATAAATCTTCCAAATACAAATAGCTTAAACTCATGGAATACTTTTTATTCAGGAAATCATTGTACCGTAGCTGTGAGCAAATATGTTGTGTAAATTTCTAGTGCTAACCCCTTTTTGTGTTGTTCCGTTAATTCACAAATATTTAAGCCAAACAAAAACACACAATGTTCGTGTGTCTTGAGCATAAACTATAGAAATCTGAAAGGCTAAGCCGAGGCTTTCTCTTATCCAAAGCCTGCTTAAACACTTGAGTCTGCTTAAGCAATTAGTTGGCATTCAACGTTATTGATCCGGAAATGGTTGTGGGTTATATATTTTATTAAATTTTCACAAATTTTCATATTAATCGCAAATATTCACACTCAATTATAAAATACCAAAGAACACAAATTTGCCCGAACATAATGAAGGGAAAATTCCTTGAGACATGCCGACATTCTGCTGGAATAGACAGCCGACGCAGGAGGATGAGGTATTTTTCGGTGGTGGATACTGCTGCTGCTGGTGCTCCAAGATGCTACAAGAATGCAAAGTGTCATTTAAGTGAAACAAGACGAGAACAAACACAGCATCCTAGCTTCAAGGAAGGGCTCCATGCCAGTCCCCGGGACGGCCAACCCTTTGCATCCTCGAACACGCAGCTTACTTACGCAGCTTCTATGAATTATAGCTGCCGCTTGTCATGTACGGAAATCCTTGTGTCAGTGCAGCCAGGATTCGGATTCGGGAGCCAGTGTCGAGACTACGGGCACCAGCCTCTTCTGGTCTCCGGCTTCTGGCTTTGACAGAGCCCAGGCAGGGCGATACGTTTGTTTTCAACAGGATTAGAAATTCGTTGCAACGCACAAAAGCCTCAGGAACAATTCAAGCAGACACATCTCGCAACTATAACAATTAATATCCTGGAAATTGCATCGTGACATGAGTGTGTAGTCTGTCTATTCCGGCTGCCGTTGCGGCCTGCCTGCCAAAGGAGCAGCGCACACGAGGGCGTATACTTGATGGCGTATGCTAATTTCCCTAATGCCATCCTCGAGATTCGGTGAGTGTGTGTGTGTGAGTTATAGACTTAACTCATTGAGCAGCAACCCCTGATGCATGTCCTGGAGCAGGACTTGGCTTGAAATGAAGTTGGTCCTAAGAAAATTATTTAATTAAGTGTCGTTCGTTTGGTAAGATTTTTATTTAATAATATTCAACATTATAAAAGGAAAACTTTCCCATTAAAATTAAAATTATAGATTATTAGGCGTGTAGTTTTATATTTAAAGAAGCTTTTCTCGGAGACAATGTCTGCGATTTGTCAATGGATTGTCTTTTTCTTTGAATAATTGATTACAGCCAACCAAAGACATTTCATCATCATCTATTACGATCCACACGCCCCGGCTTAGAGTCATATTTAATGGACATGTATTGTGGCCGATCAATCATGGCCGTACCTCCATGGGCCTCTCTTTGCGTCTGCTGTCTCCTCCAAACAAAAATTTTAAAGAAATCCAAAAAGAGGGGAAACTAAAAGCGCCCACGATATGTGGGACCAATGGCCACCTCTGTCAAGGCAGCTGATTATTGCCGGCATAGACACTCGCGTATACAAATGTGTATTTAGACAACTGCCGATGATAAGACAAGCTAAAATAATTATGACCATTAGGCCACATTAGGCACTGGTGTTGGGATGTCTCCGCGATCGCGGCCACCTTGAGGGATAAACACTTGAGATTTCCCAAAAGATATAGGTCTGGGGAGGTGTCTAAATAGCGACACAAATTTAATGGCCTGTTTTTCCGATATGCAATTGTGGTTCTGAGAGGAATGATTGTGATATTAACCTTAAAAATATATTTGAATTTAATATAAAATAAATAATAAAACAATGAAATTGTAAAGTTTATTTAACAAAGGACTGGGAAAAAATGGATTTTTTAATATCTATTGGAACGTTTAAATGTGTAACTACCTTCTCTTGTGCATACATTATAAAACGAATTATGGGTTTTATAAATTCACTTTAAGAATATTTCACTTAAAATAACTTGAAAATGTTAACTTTGTACAAGTTTCCCCTCTCATAGGATACTCATAGTTTAAAACAAATAAAACTGTGAGAGAGAGTGCCATGGCATCGAGTTAATTATGCGGGACAGGAAAACGAATATTTTATTAATGAAATAAAATTTTTCACATCTTAATGAGATGGCTTTCGAGACAGAGGAAAATGTCGCCACATCGTCTGCGTTTTCCACGCATCGGAGAGACATCACACAGGTTGCGCGTTTTTTCTGGGAATAACCCTCGGACTATGCACTTAATGGGTGTCTCCGATTCTTAGAGCAGGTATTTAAGATGCCCGATCCGATTTCAGCATCATCGCCATCTACTTGGCGGTCTAATTAACATGACAAAGAAATGTCACGTGTGGAAATTTATGGACAGCACTATGGAACCCAGAACCCAGAACCGAACCGGGCTGCAAGGTTGCAGATGGCCGCGATAATATTTACGATGCCGTTTGATTGGTATACCAATCGATTTCCTTGCCGCCAATATTTCAACGGTCTCCGGTTCCTTGGGGTCTGGAATCTGGAGCCTAGAGCCTGGCACTCAGCCCGGCTTGGTCCCGGGCTGTCATTAAAACAGCTAATTTTATTGTGCGGCCGACATTTACTATCTGCAGGTTTGTCGCCGTACCCAAAAGATACGAGAGTGCGAGTATCCGAGAGGCCGAGTATCTGAGGGGCCGAGTATCCATGTAGCGGAGACCCGCAGACAAGTTGGACCCAAGCTTCGACGCTCCTCACTTATCTTGTTCGAGTGTGTTATGGTCATCCATGATTTGTATTATACACGCCGTTTGAAATAAATTTAAATTGTCTTACCGATTTTTAAAGCAGCCTCGTCCCGATTTCGATTATGCGTTTTGTTAGACGATTTCTCTTATCTTAATGCGGAGACAGACTGTCTGGCGAGACTGTCTCTGACTGTCTCTGTGCCAGGTCCACGAAAAAGAGGCGATTCTACACGATTCCGTACACCGACGCAGGCACCGATGTGGCATTGTTTAATGGAATTTTCTTGTAATGCATTCTGAAATTGGTTTTTAAAGTGCGGGTCCAACATTTAATTTGTTTGTTAATAGTTTCGAAATGCCTTTTTGCCGGCTGCACCCTTTTGCCATGAAAATCGAGGAGGCCTTCGGTATCGCTATCTGAATCTATATGTGCAAATGCATCTGTATCTGCATCTGCATCTGCATCTGCAGCCGCAACTGCCCTCCTGCATATCTGCGCATCTACGGATATCTGCCCATAATATAGCCTGTTGTTGCTTAAATCGGGCGTAAGCGAATCAATTCTCATTTTAATTTATTGACACGAACACAAGCGCCATTGCCCGGACAACGGCTGACCGGAGTCCAGGGTCCGGACCGAGTCCGGGTCTTGCCACCCCGCCAGGTCCATCCTTTTACCCGGCAACATTGCACCAATTATACAAATACTCGACTACAATGCAATTTGCATTGTGCTGCAAATTGGAACTCCGTTGTCCGCGGGCCAAGCAAGAAGGCACCATTTAATAAATGCGCATACGCCGCGTAAGCGCGTCCCATTTCAGTGTCCTCCATCCGGCCAAATAGGTACATTAACTGCAGACCCAGATACTCCCAATATTACTGTCGGCTCTGAAGTCGGGCAAACGTTGCACATAATTATTTATTGAATTTACGAACGCCGTGGCCGCGCGTCGTATAATTTTATTTACCGAACGCGGAGTGCTTTTCGTAGCAGACATTTATTCAGCTGAATTGGTATCATAATTAGATCTGACACTCAAATGGATCCGAATTAATTCATAATTTAATTTTAGAGTAGTGTAGACTTTAGTAATATAACAAATTATAGAATAGAATAGTTTTTATTTGGATTATAAAGAAACTTTTCCATTGTCTGCTGATTTCCTGTTTAATAATAAAAATTGTGTCTAGAATTCATTGAGCGAAGGATATTGATTATGCTTCTTTGAAAATATTATAAAACTATGTTAAGCTTTAAACAAGGAATTTTTTAATGAAAGGATATATAAAATTAGGAGAGTGATAATTAACAATTTGTTTATCCATTTTCATTAAACTAGGAATTTCTTAAACTCAAACTCAAACTATATAAAACAATGATTTAAATGCACAAATATACTATGCATATTTTTACCTCTTACTATTTCTTAATTGACAAGCACTAGACTCATTAAAACTCATCCAAAAGGCTCAAATAAAATTCCCAGAATTATGATGGGCACTTGCCGCTATTGCCAGGGAAAAATCAAATATATTCAGGGATCATTTTTCACAAAATTGACAGGGAAAACCCTTGGTATCTCCGATGCTCGCACTTTAAAACATTATGCCCGGCCAAGTGGGTCGCTGGCTTCTGACTCGCGACTAATCATCGTTAATGCCGAGACGTTTCTTGTTTGCCTGAAGTGAACTCGGAACTCAGAACTCAGAACGGGGAACTCAGAAACTGAGAGCTCGAAGCCTGCATAATTGATGATTGCTTTTAAAATGCGCCGACGACATGCGACTGTTGTCACCAGAGGAGAACAATTTTTTACGGCCTGGGCATTTACACTTGCCCGCAATTAGTTTACGATGCTAATGCTGGCAGCCGTCTCAGCATTGTTTCAATTTGTTTTAATCGATTCGCGTTAATTTTCAAATCTCGTTTTTACTTTTTTTTCGAGCGACTTTCATAGGCGTTGCCGGACACAAATTGCTGACACTAACATGCACCTACATACCTTTAAGTAGTGTAATAATTATTTTAGTTTATAAAAAGAAAAATACCAGTTTTGATTGATGTAGATTGATGTATAAACTATAAACCATAAACTTTGTAATATAAATATATATTCTAGAGCCTTGCTTACTATATTTTAAAATCAAGAGATCCCTTAAAGGTATCGACTTTTTAAAAATACTTCTTTAATAATTATACCTGTATATTTTCCCCCTTGTCAAACCCCGAATAAACATGTTGAAAATAAAGTAAAGTACACTCGTTAGCCTGGGGAAATGAAAAAGTGTGCGGAGTAAGCAGACACAGAGGGAACATCTAGTGCAGCACAACATGGAACTGACATCCCTCGGTGACTCGGTGTTCCGAAAAATGCACAACACGGGATGATGCACTAATTACTGCGATGCCAGGCGATGCGATCCGCTAAACTGGTGGGGATTGGGATTGGAATTGAGATTGGGACTAGGAGGGAGGACAGGAGACAGGAGTGTCGTTCGTAAAGTGCCTGTCAAGGTGCGTCAACGGACATAAATACACACGCGCCGTGCCGTACGCATATTTCACTGACGCACTGTGCGATTTGCAAACTAATCTGCAATTTATTACGACCCTGCCAGCCCTGGCGACAGGTATGTACAGACCTATGTACTATATGTACTTGCACATTAAGTCGGAAGGCAGACCAGCCAATGCAGAGAAAGAAAAGCGTATTAAAGTCACAAGAAAATCGATCTGTTTTGTTAAGTTTCTTGTATTTTAACTCGAATATTAGTTAATAAATTATAAATTAGAAAAAATAAATAAAAAACCTCTACTTGAAACACTAAAACACAAAGATTTGCGCAAAATCTAGAAGGTACCTTGGATATTCAAATATTTTAAAAGGGTTCCAACCATCTCGTTCAGTAAAAATAAATACAAATAGGTACAAAACATGTAATTGCCTATTAATACTTTCTTTATATTCTACTGTTCTTTAAACAGTAATTAATATATACTTCATTCCCCCTTAAGCTATATTTTTTTGCAAGTGAATGCCATTCGTAATTCGCGATCCACATTCGCCATTGCAACTGGCAATTGGCCTTAACTTGGCCTGGCAACTCGTCAAAATGATTTATTTTTGATAAATTGCCACGGCCTCCGCCGATCCACTAGATGCAGCGACAACGCGGCAATTTTGCAAATGATTTACACGGAATGACACGGAATTTAATTTCGAAATTCGCAAATGTTGTTCACTTTGGGTGGCAAACATGAATCTCGCACTTCTCGCACTTTTCGCGCACGGAGGGCGACATTGGCTTCGTTGCCATTTCCTCTTGAGGGATAAGCAGACATTATTTATAATTGTGCTATCACAGTCAATCCGTCATGCAGGTCCCAGCGAGGTCTATCTATATAAAATGTCTATTTATATTGCCCCCGCTCAGTCACGCAAATAAGAGTGTTAAATGCCCTAAAGAAGCTGTCACATAAATTAACTTGGCTTAGGAATTAAAATCTAGCTATTTCAGCAGGAAATTATATTATATAGTTCATTTTTTGTTTGTTTTTAATTTGCCAAGTGAGAATTCCGTCTAATTAGTTTTTATAAAGTCAAGTACTTGCCATTGGACAAGCTATTGGCACATTAGCTTGTCTGCTTGAAGTTCGTAATTATCCTCTTTCGTAGCATACTTTTTTGTTGTTTTGTTGTCCTGAACAACTTTTGGGTAATTTGAAGAACTTTGTATATCCTTGAACTCATTTCGCTGCTCGACAGTACAGGTGTGCACTCAAAAGCTTGTCTGCCAGTCCCTCTGGAGGGACTCAAGTTTGGCAACATCCAGGCGAGCCGCGTCGGTGGCCAAAACTTTTGCCTTGTTCAAACGGCAGAGCAAAAGGCACACAGCCACGATTGCAGTCAATTAAGCGGACCAAAAGTTGGCTAATTTAGATTTATTTTTATCCCTTGTCGTTGTATTAATGTTTAGTGCAATTATTATATGGTAAGAAAAGTATGAGTTGTAAAGGGGTTGAGGATGAGTTACCTGTGCTTCTCGCAAGGGAAATAATTGAAGAAAATGTTGGTTAAGACTATAAAATAATTTCTAACTACGAATATGTGTAAAAAAATAAAATCTATGGTTTATCTCGCTCTTTATTTATTTTGCAGTTTTAGTAGGTCTTGCTTCTTTAAGTAATATATTTTATTAACAAATCTATAACCCCTATCTTCCTGTATAAATTAAATTGATTTATTTCCCCCTCTTCCCCCATCAGTTTTACTAGGTGACCTAGCTTTCCTTTTCGTTCTCCCAATTTATGCAGCTCTCCATTAAATCACAATTAGAATCGAGTGCTGACACTTCAAGCCACTTCCGACGTGCTAATCATTCCAAAACACCTTTGGAAAGAGTAGATTCCGAGTTTGAAGACCCCACGACCATCAGAGGGCCGTGTGCCGCATGTGGCAGTGGCGGTCGTGACGCATGCCACCATGGCCCTGGACGGACAGCTGTCCATACAAAGCATCTACTTATAATTGCCGTGGGTTAGAGATACTTCAACATATATACACATTTATATATGGGTACTATTAGTCCCGAAGCCGGGAATTATCACGTGCGACAGTGACGGGGCTTGGCACCGATAATTCTGGAGCGGGTCGCGCCTCGAAAACCAATTGGAGGCAGCCAGAAATCACGGCAATTGTTGCGACAATCAATCGTGACTGCGGATGGGATGTCGATGTCAAAACGCCGACAAAAGGGAACGCACGCGCAAAGAATTCGGAGGAAAGGGTCCGGAGTTCATAGTCAGGAGAACCGAGAATGGAGACCGGAGACCCATTCCCTTTCCAAATCGGGCTCTAACACATTGCGGATGCTTTTGACGGCGATCGGCACTTGAACCACAAAGAGCACCGATTTGTTGATTTGTTTTGAAAAGTGAGTAAATAAGTATGTTTCCATTTATGAATGTTTGGAGAATGTTGTGTGCGCTTTTGTTCTGTTTGATCAGCAATTTCATTTCGAGTGCCTCGATAAGATGGCCAGGTGCCGATATCGCCGCAGATAGTGGCGAGCGCTATCAGGGAAAAGCTGATAAAGTTGAACGCTGATTGGTAAGCACCTCCCACACCTACCACCACCCTCCTTACACCTGCCCGCACCTGAGTTTCCGCTTGAAAATGGTGACTCTGCTATTATTTGCCCGAGGATTATGGCAATTTGTAACAGAATCTTTAGTGTTGAAACACAGAACATGGCTCCCCTTGGAGTCGTCGGTGGGTTCAAATTCAAAGGCAGGCCCAGGCACAAGCGCACATGGAGGAAATGTTGGAGAAAATATGAATTTAGACTTAAGATTTTATAGTTTTTAAATATAATTAAAGTGATTTATATCCAAATATTGAATTATAAGATTTTTTGAGGGTTTGTTGGGTATTTTAATTTATTTTAAATTTATTTTTTTGCTATTATGCTAGGAACTATATTATAACTTTATTTTGTCTAAATAAAATATGTAGTATAAATAAAACTGCAATCACACTGCAATCATTATTATTTTGTGTAATTCTGCTTAATTCTAATCATTTAATGATAATTTATTCTTCAAGTGCATCCCTTATACAAACAAAAACAAATTCATTTAAAGCAATTTGCATGGACGTGTCCTTTTTCTGCTTGTTCCGGTGACTTTATCGTTTATCGTTTTGCGAAAAGGATTTTATTATATTCAAAAGAGCACTATCCTGGCTGCTTCGCATGTGTGTGAAGAAGATTTTTCGCCGAGAAATAAAGCCTGCTGTTGCTGCTGCTGCTCCTGGGTGTGTGTATGGGTGTGTATCTGTGCATCTATGTGTGTGTGTGTGCCACATACTGAAAAGCGACAATTTCATGTCCAAATGCTTTCCAGGTGACATGAAACAACACTTAAGTAAGAAGCCTTTCGGGGGGGCTGGCAGGTGGAGTTGCCTGCAACTCTGCATGCCACCCCCTCACACACACACACCAAGGACATACATTAGCAGTTAAATTTGTACATATTTATTAGAGTGTGTGTGTGGGAGCCAGAACCAACGCACCTGGCATCTGGCAAGCAGCAGCAGAAGAGTAATACTCTCTTAACGCCAAAATCTACATTTAAATTGTTTTCAATATAATCTGCATGTCCTGTCCACCGAGTGAAGAATGTTCGAGTTTGTGTCGCACTAAATGAAAACAGAGCTCACAGGCTATGGGCGTCCTGGGGATCCTTGGCGACATTTATGGTGACGGGCGAAGCGGCGACATGTGCCAGAATTCGCATATCGAAAATCATTTCACTAATCACTAAGGATTAGGACATTTCCTAAGTCTGGGAAGAAGTTCTTTATACAATTTGTATTAGGAACAAATTTAGTTACAAATAAAATAATAGATTTGGTGAGCCGTTTTATGTAGTGTTAATTTATTTACCTAAAAAATTATGAAATTCAAAGACTGTCTATTTTACCTCAAATATGATTTATTAATAAAAATAGAATAATAATAAATAGCTAAAATAGTAGCATAACAATTAAAATAATAAATGCTCTATTGGTTTATTTCCTTTATTTAAACTAATATTATTATATAAAAGACATTTAACATCGTTTTCGGTTTAATATTGGTTTAGGAATAAAATGTCTTGCAAAAATATTAACATCACCTTTTCCTGTAGCATTTAAAATCATTTTTATAGTTAATTTTGTGCAGTATTTAATTATATTCTTTATAAATTTCTTCTTTCTTTCAGCATTCCTATATTTTTGCCATATCACATCAAACGAGATCAATCATCCTTACCCTTATTTCCAAAGTCCAAAACACTCCGGTTTCTATTTCAAAAATAAATACTTGATTTTAGAGAGCGGGTTTCGACCATGTGCATCCTTGCCAGTTCGCTGGCTACTCCCCGATCCTGTGAAGTGGGTTTAGAATTTCGTGGCGCCGTCGAGAGCAACGTCCAGCAAACTGAGTGTAGAATAACCGAAACGATCATGAGCCGGGCGCAGGCTGTCAGGCTGTATTCCCGAAAATACTTTGCCTCTCATTTACATATGAGTGCATTTGTAAGTACCAGAAAAAAAAGGAAAACTACAAAGGGACACATGTGCCTCGCTCTTGAGTTTGAGATGCCTTGCTCACATTTATAATAAATGGCAGCGCGTTAACACCCCAAAACATCAAAATACTCATTTTACAGAAATTCCCCAAAAACGCTCCCCTCTCTCCGCGGGCATTAATTAGAACGAGGACTCTCAAGTGGACTCAGCCACGCCCTCGTTCTCGTCGTCGTCCTCGGATCGAATGGAATCGGGAATTGTTTATTTGTTTGTTTTACTTTTCCCCCATTTTCGGTTTCTTGTTACGATTAGCTAGTGCCAATTAGCTGGGACTTTCGGTGGAGGGGCCTTGAATTTAAGTGGGCCAATTTCATGTCTTTCCTATTTATGAATTCTTCCGAATAGTTTTCTTAAAATTTTTCGTTTTTAACACTAATGAATAATATAATGTCTGACATTTATTTAAGCTTATATTTTAAAGATTTATTGAAGGTTTTATCTCAAGGGGAAGTTTTTTCTTTGCCGCTTTATATTTTCCTTATATTATTGTTCATTTATGCATTTGTCTTACAAATATTTAAACAAATTTTATTTAATGTTCTGTGCTGTCGGTATTTTTGATTGGGAAAAACATTTTCAACATAGATTATTTGATTATATTAAATTTTTGTCGTTTCCTTTAAGAAAATATATATTTTTAGCACACAATTAATTGAATATGGTGTTTATGTGATCAATATATACACCCAGAAAAAAATACCATGAAAATCCTAGACCGCAATTTTTATTTTTAATACACATTGTTCCTGTTCCTAAATATAGATCTTTTTACCATTTGATTATTATCATAATAACAATTGGACTTAATTGTCATACACTTTCGTTTAAATAAATAAAAAAAAATATTTTCATGAAAAATATTTAGAAGAATTTTTGTTATACATATTTTCTTATACATTTAGAACAATTCCCCCACGGGCATATATCGTAAGAAATTAATATGTCATCAGAAAATATGTAATAAAATTATATCAAATCGTTATGATAAACAAAACCAAGAAATAAAGGTATTTTTAATATGCTTTTTTTGTGTGTTTCCTCTTTTTCCTTTATTTTTATGATTAATAACTAAATTATATATATTATCCCCTTTTAGTCGGAATCTCATATTCCAAATCTTGTCTAAGTTCCTAGTTATTTCCCAATTATTTTTTTGTTATCAATATCGGAAAATTCCTGGCCAACTTTGGTTATAGAATCCAATTGGGAAGGAAGCCTTTCGATCGTGGTCCGCCATCAAATCGCTTCCAATGCCGCACGAGAGACAGAGGGGAACGAAGACAGAGAGAGAGCGAACGACTTTCCAGTGCTTGGAGGTGGGCGTTCTCAAAA
>JAEIHY010006444.1:0-11874 GCA_018904565.1 Drosophila tsacasi
CATACATTTGCACAAAATTAATATACCTTTGTACCTACGGTACATGGTATAAAAAGAGACACAAATCTATTATCGATTCTCCCATTTCATTTTCCTATTTATTTCTCATTTCTTTTCGTTTCCCTTTATTTAAGCCAAAAACTCGCTCAACAATCACCAGAGTATTTGGCCAAATCGTGATTTACGTTCGAGCCGAAGGAAAGTTCCACAAATATTGAAATATTATATCCATATTTATTGGGGCTGCCACGATGCCGATGCCGAAGCCAATGCCACGCAAAGCCAGCAAGGAAATTGAATCAATGAATTTAGTGCGACCATCAGCAGAAATTACTTTTATGATAAAAAAGATACTAAAGTCCGGACCCAAAATCCATCCATCCATTCCTTACAGCCCGCCAAGCAACCACCCCGAAAGGACAGTCCAGGAAGCGAGGGCTGGACAATGGAGCTGGCTATCTCATATCATAATAAGCGCTCATCAATTTCCATTAAATTTAATATGTCACTTGGCCGAGCAACGAGCACTGAGGACCGAGAACCGAGGACAATGTGCAGATGGAAAGGACACTGTCTCCGCTCGACCGCTCCTGTTCCTGTTCCTCATCATCGTAAAAAGCGGAAGGACCATAAAAAAAGCTTTTTCATAATTTCCCTCTAGCTGCCAAAGAGAGAGGAAATAAAATATGATATGAGCTTGTAATAGATTTTTATCACTACTCGAGTGCCGGGCCAGGGGACGAGAGTGTGGTCATTGAGACAAATGAGCGTGCTAAGTGAAAGTTTTGATTTATGCCGAAATAATATACGCCAGGGACTGACCCACCAGCCACGATGGACATTGGCCAGGCATTAGTCGCAATAAAGCCCGAAAGAAAAGCAGAAAATCACGACGATGCACAGAAACCTGCGCGAGACATGCAAGCCCAGAAAAGATTTGTTTTTATTTTTTTTATAAGGGAAAGATACCGCAGGACAAAGGGGGTTCATTGGCAGGTCATCGAGTGGCAAATGTGTTGCAAGAATGACAATTGGCCATAATTCAACGGGAGACGCGGTGCAAATAAAAGTGAACTGACCATTTGGTCAGCAGGTTCAGGGATTGGAAAATGCACCAGGAAAAAAATATTTAGGGTATGATTAGGTTTTTGATAAAATTAAAAATGAAGCAAACTAAATTTAAATAGAATAAGATAATACGGTTTAAAGTTTAAAATGAACTTTGAGAACATTACAGATTTTTTATAAATATAATAATAAAATCAATGAAAATTCGACTTTAAGCTTATTTCTTTAAATCTTTTTTTAAACACAAATGGGAAATGATTTTACTAAAATCAAACCCTAAGAAATTATCTTATTTCTTTCAGTACTTTTACACCCGTGAGTCACAGCTCGAATAGATACATTTCATACCTCCTGGGTGGCAGCCCACCTGGCGGATGAAAATTAATTAGCCGCACTCAAATGCAAAACGGCGGCTTTTTATCAGCATTTCCAGCTGTGCTCGGTTTTTGTTTCCTCCTCGGATTTTTGCATTTTTCATACTTTCAATAATTGGTAAAAATATGCCAAGGGAGTGGGGGGAGTGTCCCATCGGGAGCGGCGGCCAATAAAAAGTTTAACGAGCATTACACACGGGATGAAGGCTGTTGGCACATAAAAAGTCCAGACCGTTTTCAAGGAAACCTCCTCATCGTCATCATCGATGGATGTGAATGAAAGGATAGCCCGTGGGGCGAATGTGTTTTCCATAATTGATTAATTAATTAATTCCGAGGCCAATGCGAAACGATGGCTATATTTTTCAGTACCTGAATCTGCATCTGTATCTGTCCAAACAAAGTCATTGAGATACCATTTTGTATGCCTGTTTGCCTATTAACCTTTCCTTTTTTTGTGGAGAAATTAAATTTCTGGTTTACAATTTACTAGTTTGCTATGAGAAATAGAGAGAATATCTTTTAACTTTTATATTTGATTGATTAAATAAAAAATTTACCATTTATCATCAGTCGAAAGCATTCCTTTTATTACCTCTGACAAGCGGCTATGCTGCTATGTTGGCTATTAGAAATTCCTATTTGAGCCGCACGAATGCCTGGCATATCTTCCACAGTCGCTGATTAAGATAAAAGTCCGCCAGTTTGATGGAGGAATTTAAATCTTATTATCGGAGCGAGTTCAGCTCTGGCGGAGATTTCTGCAGAGCCCAGCCGAAATAATTGCCCGGCGAATGCATCCATCAATACGGGTGAGCAGCCAGCAAATATGGATATGCAAATGTCCCGGCGAGAAGCCTCCGCTCCAGGTTCAGCTTCAGCTTGGGGGGATCGTCGTCGCACATAACTAACTGGATTTCTCCATGGGCTGTCGGTTCGAAAAGGAAATGCAACTCCGGACGGTCGGTTCTATTGCGAGTGTGGGACAAAGATGAATCCGCGAGTGCAGAAATTGTGGCACTTGATATCCATAAATACGTCACAATGTGAAAGTCGCGCCGCCGCTGGCAAAGAAACATGCAAACGACGCTAGTCGTCGCAAGTTTGTTTCTATTTATGCAAGTTGCAGTTGCATTGAGGAAGTGCTGCCGCTGCCGAGTGATGTTGCCACTGTTGCAAGTTGCAAGTGTTTGCCAGCAGATGCCACTGTCACTTGACTCTTTTCTTTCTTCTTATGAAATGGTTTTTGTCATTTATTTATCGTATTTCGCTGCACGAATGAAAACTGATTGAAATGTGTCCCCGGTGCGACTTCGGGGAATGTTCCTGGAAGCCACTGCCTAATTTGGAGCCCGGCAGCAGCAGCATCAATTTGGCCAATTATATTGACACTTTCGCTTGGCCAACCGGCAATCGGCATCAATCGAGGCGACTCCGATCGCCGCCGCATGCAATGCATTCTGTATTCAACATTCAACATTCAACATTCAGGCACTCGGCACTCAACACTCAACACTCATAGCCAGAACAATGTCCGACAAGCTGTGAGCTGCCAGGAACCAACTGAGAAATTGGCATATCTCCGCTTGACAATCAAATCTCTGCCTTAAATAGACGCAGTCCGACCCCCAACTCAACTCCGGTCCCGGAGTAACACTCACATGCAGATTGGGCCTTATACCCTGGTCAGAGTTCTGCACTAAGAAAAGCATTTGGAAGTATCCTTATTTAGAAGAAAATTTTATTAAAATCTCTGCTGTTTCCTTTTACTTTTTGTTTATGGATTTATTTCCAATTTTGTTTTGTCACTGAATTTCAGTATATTTTTCTCACAGTGTCTGTTAGGAACTGGAACTCTGGGGCGTTCATCAATTCGCTGCCTGGGCGCGATGATGTCCCGATGACCAGCCCAAAAAGTGCCGCGCAGCCGCAATCTCTGTGAGATCAGCCGCTCCGAGATGCAACAATGGGCGTGTGGCTGTATTTGTTGTTGGGCAGCGGCTGAGAAGCGATCGTGACACAAGTGCGAGCCGGTGGCTAGGGGCAGGTCGGAGCGAGGTGGCCAGAGGTGCCGGCAATTTTTCAACACCCTGCCGCACGAGGCAGCAAAAACACAAGAAGAAAATAGCACTCACCTGCATAGATCATATAAAAGAAGTATGTCCCGCAATAATTGAATTAAGATTACAAATTAAATAATATTTGTGTAAATAATGTTAAGATATAAATATATATTAAATAGATTTAGTTATGAAATATTAATTTCCTCTCTGTGCACACATTTTGCAATTGGTTTTTAGAAATTCTAACTGGAGCAATCGCTGGGCAATGCCTGGTTCCTTGGTTCCCCTGGCTCCCCGTTTCGCCAGGTGGCTTACAAATTTGTTGGCAGTGACATTTACTCCGCCATCTCTGTCCCGGCAGCCTCTTCATTTAGCCGCCAAATGGCGCACTCCAGTTCCAGGCCCCAGATAATGATCGTGAGAGAATTCACGGGCGCTGATTGTTCCGACTGGAATTTTAATGCCATTTTCAAGTGCTAATTTGTGTTTGCTGTTAATTATTATTACGGTACGAATTTTAGGGAAAGCTTTGGACTAAAAAGAAAATAGTATAAAATTGTTATGCTCTTGGAAAATAAAGTTAGAATTATGAAACGCAGTAAAGGAGTCATTTCCGATGATAAAAATCATATAAACATATTCTTGACATACAGAAGCAACGATCCAGCTGTGGCGCTATTTATCATTAAAGATATTAATTTAAAGTCTCTAAAATTCTCATATAGTTAAGCATTTCTTAAAGGTATATCAAAGCCAAAAGTACTGGAAAAATGGCATCGCAGTATAAATATTCTAGTTTTGAATTTCCCTCTCTTATTCTTGAATGAGCAACTATTTCAAAAATCCGATTGGTGGATCGGATACTCCTAAGACTTCTCACAAAGTGTGCATAATAATAATTTGAAGACACACTAAATTGGGTGATAAAGTCGATCCGGGCACGATAAGGCCATTATAAATGCATTTAATGGCTAAATATTAAATGTATATTCGTGCTGTGCGACGTGATCTTGTCGGGATCCTCGTCGTGCTCCGCTGAGCTCAGTGACTCTGGAGCTCTACACTCGGAAAAAGGTAGTTTATTTAAAGATTTCAATTCTTAGCTTGGGATTTTAAGTAATTTAAGAAATAGTTTTAAATAAGTTAAATAAACATTTATTGTTATTTTTGTTTGGTTACTAAATTTCTGAACTTAAGCTTTTTTGAAACACAATACCAAGTACATATATTCAATATATTTTTCCGCTGTGCTCTGACTTTGGCTGTGGCTCTTGCACTTGGCGGTGTCAGGTGACGTTCAGCGATCTCTGGGCCTGAATTTATGAAGTTGTTTGCGCTTATTAAATTTTAAGCTGCGCATGCAACGCCCCACTTGCCACCAGACACCTCTACCGGAGCCACTTACCACCGGCTAACCACTCGCCACTTGGCAGTTGGCGACAACCTGGCGTTGCCTCGAGATGCACAGATAAGATTCGGTGACTGCGACTCGCAGCTCGCGACTTGTGACTTGTGACTGGTTCCCAAACACGCCTCGTTCCAGCCACCAACTGTGGCAATTAGCGCAGGCGCTTGAAATGTGTTGAAAGATATTTGATGAATGGCTACTTAGCGTGTCGGGCTGTTTATGTCAGGTGTTAAGCGGTCAGCAGGGAGATAAAAACTTAAAATAGGGCCAAAAACAGCAGCTATCATTTATTTGGAATTCCTTTTTTTAAGGGTAAACTGAGGCCCTGAAACTATTCTTTAAGTAAGACTCCTTTTAGTTTCTTTCTTCACCAAAACTTCCCTATTTAAACTCCTACTAAACTAACTCTCCTCTGGCAAAAGTGACCCTTGCCTAGTTCCCAATTTATTTACACAGAATGCACATACGCCTGGCCATATTTCACGCCTGCAAGCCGACTCTATTAGATGCATGCTGCGACATTCAAATAAAGATGTCGCCGCGAATGAATTATGAATTATATCACGCGGCCAGGACCAAATTTGGCTAGCTTCGGGTACAACAAAAAAAAAACAAACCAAGCCAAGATGCAAAAGACTACACGAATCGAGACAATGCCAAGGGAATAACAAATCCGCAAGCCACAATCCGTTGCCGATGGCCAAAAGACAATGACAATGGCCGCGGGTACAAGAAATGTGTGTGTGTTTGTGGAGCCACAATGGGTGGGTGCGGGTGGAGGTTGTGCCTCCAAGTGGACCAAGTGGCGACGATATGCCAACGGCAACTGCCGCATTGTGTCGTTGCTTTGGATATCTTCATATGGCCTCGGCCAGAGCTCCAACGGATCCCGTCCGAGCCGAGCATAGCCGCGCCGAGCATTTAGTTGCATTTATTTGTTGCTATTAACTGGCGCGCAGACGCTTATCGCCCAACTCCAGCTCCAAGCTCTGAGCTAGAGCCCAGACCCAACCCAGCTAGGCTCCAAGTCCGGCTCCAGCCACAAGTCCAAGTCCAATGCTAGACATGGAAAAAGGAAAAGCGCATGCGGCGAGAACAATTGCCAGAGCAAACGAGGCCGGCACTGGTCTAAAGTCGCCCCCGCCATTCAGGAGTAGGACTAAAGGTCCCTGGCACAGTGTGTCTAAGGGTAATGTAAATATTTATACTTAAATTAAATATCTAAACATGATGGGACATTTTTAATTAAACATATTTCTAAAAGTACTAGGAAACAAATGAAAAATAAAGTTTTTAAAACAACAAAATACGCAGAAGATGAGATATAGAATATATGATATAACTTTAAGATATTTATGAGATAAGATATATTTATCTTTGGTTTGTTGAATTTTCATTAAGATGAGAGAGTGATTATAGCAGATTCCTGGAACATATTTAATGAAATAATTTTATAAAAGTACTCGCAATTTATAAAAAAAAGAAAAAATGTTTTTAAAAGAGTAAAGAGAAAAGGGTAAATATTTAAAAAATATTTATCATTAAAAATATTTATCATTAATTTGTAGAATTTCAAGTAAGATAAGAGAGTAATAATATTACAAGACAGGACCATATTTAATTAAACAATTGTATTCATATACGTAATTTAAACTTATAATATAGGAGAACGTTTTCTAAAAATTCAGGAAATAAAGAGGTAAAAGAATACAAACTTTACCATAGTTTTATTATTGGTTTGTGGAATTTCCAGAAGAATATGAACGTGATTATCAATGTATCCAGTGGACATTAATAGGCAATACTTTACAAAACATGTAGCATAAAGTAAATAATTTATTTAACTGATTTGTAACTTCAAAATTATATTAAAAATATTTAACATATAAATTCTAGTAACTTTTCAATTTAATTAAAATTGTTCAAATATTTACTAAACTCTCTTTCGCACTCCACTGTGCCTTGGTGTTGCCTGCTTGGGAGCCGCTCTTGTCGTGGCGCATGTATTGTTATCGTCTCCACGAGATGCGCGCCCCGCTGAACTGGAAAATGGCAACGGGTGGAAAGCGGGGAGAAGAGGGAAGCTGGCAACTGGCAACTGGGAACTTGAGGCTGGAGACCTGGACCCAGTGCATTCTTATGCTATATTCCGCTTCGGCGGCTGCTCCTGCTGTGGGTCTTTCATATGACTCTCAAAAAAACGCCATGTTCATATCTCAGAATTGGTCTGTGGCTACCGTTGCCCATTGTGACCACGGGGAGGAGAATTGGGGGGAGATGGAATAAGGGGCTCTCCTCTGTGGGACCTTTTAATGTGCCTGGTAATGCTCATCGTAATTTTTCCACATTGACGCTGGCTCCAGCTCCTGCTCCTGCTCCTGCTGGATCTCGCTCCTTTAATCTGCATATCTTCATTTGAGTCTGCCGCTTTTAAATGCTCCTCCAATGGCGGTGGAGACGACGGAGAGCGGTGGGAGTCACCGTTTGCCGTTTGGCGTTTTTAGCAAAATAATGAGAATCATGATTTCTGCACTCTGCTTCGGTTTCTACGGTTCCTATGGCTTCCAGCGAGATTTTCAGTTTTTTACGCCATTTTTTTAGGGTATTCTTTTTGGCTTTTTAGCCCGGGTTGTGTGTGTACAAATTGATATGCAAATTTTTGAGAAGCTGAGACTGAGCCGAGTCTGGAGGCTAGTACTAGTTCTTCTCGTACTTATCGTAGTTGGGAAAAGAAATGGCATCGGGCAAAGCCAAGGTTAATTAGTCGCCAAGTGTTGGCAGTTGCAGCTGAAGGCTGTGATGTCATCGGAACCAGTTTGGGGGATTTAGGCTTTTTAATGAGCTCTATTTTAATATTTTGTTGCAATTAATTAATTATTTCCACACTCGCTCATAGATCCAACTACTACGCCTGCCAGCTTTTATGATGAATGCGTCAATCTTTAAGCATTTGCCACCATTTATTTCAATAAAAACACTGCATATTCAGTATGAATAATTACTGCAGGCGATTGCGTGACTTGACCACTTAGAGTTGAGTCTATTAACTTGTCCAGCAATTTCCTGTCACATATTATATGCTAATTATTTAATATGTGTTTATTTACCAAGAAAATAAATTATAAGAGTCAATTTGCATCTTAAAAATATTATAAACTATGTTTTAATTTAGTAGGAATTAGTATTTGAGCTTTTAAATGTGTAATAAAATATGAAAGAAAATTGAAATCCTCACTAAAATGTTTATAAAGAGTTGTAGACCATCAAATTGATTTATATTTATATGTAAGCTATACTAATATTCATACAAAATCTGAAATAATAAACGGAAAATTGTATTAATTATTTTAAAATATTGTAAAGTAGTTTTACAGCTTCTGAAATATCAATAAAATAATTAGGAATACATCTTTGAGACCTTAACAAATCGATTGATGACTGTTTTTAAGCCTCCTCACACAAATTCAAGCTAGTACACAGATACTCACCCACACACGCACACCTAATCCCATTAAGGATTTGCCCAAATCATTCCAGACCATCCTCAACTTGCGGCATCATCTCCATTTTGATAAGTCCACTTTACATATTCCTGCTGCTGCTGCTGCCTGTTCTGTGTTCGCTTGAGTTCTGCAACATGGCCACAATAATCTTGGCCAGGTCCTCGGTTCCCCCCCTAAGCTCTCCCAAGGCAAACAAGTTTCTGCACTCGCATAATCTGCTTGAACCATAATTTTATTGAGAGCACGCCTGCCAATAAATAACTCTGCCCCGCTGCTCCCCACTCCTCGCTGTGTGCTGGGATGCTGCAACGGCAGCCGTGGCCATTTATTAATATGGAAATCTACAGAGGAGCCGCGCAGTGGCAGAGCTTCTGTTCCCGGCCCCCCTTCGGCTACCCGCTAAACACATTACACGATAGCAGCAAATGGGAGCCAGCGTCATCGCCGCACATATACCTATACCCATACCTATACCTGTGTATCCATACCCATCTCCCCATCTCCCCAGCTCCACACTCACACCCGTCTCATCCCCGTCCTCATTGTTATCGGAATGCTGGGCCATAAGCAACGACCCGGCCGCTGGCGAGTTAAACAGGCCGCCATCGTCATCCACAGGCTCTACCTCTGCCTCAGACCCATTCGCATCTACAGCCACATCGTCATCCGAGTTGAGTCGCAGGCAATTTCAATTTCATGTTATCCGCAAAATATTCATTTTAATATCTCTTCAATCCGCACACGAGCAAGGGGTCTACCCTCCTGCGACACTGGAAAAAGAGTATTGAAAATGATATGTATAAAACTGGAGAAATTGTTAGAAATTGATAGGAAAATTTGATACAAATAAATAAATAATAAAATTATAAAAATTAGCTTTACTATATGATCTTTAATTTGTATTTTAAATTATAATCCCCAGTGTCCTTAGAGTGAACAATGGGGTTGAAAAGTGACAGCTTCTGATTTCGTTTTTGGGGATTGCGGCTTGGGGCTCCAGACAGAGGCAAATATGATGTCCATAAATCTCGCTAATAACCAATCCTGGCCCGGGTTGCAAATGCAAATTGCTCATGCTCCAACTCAGCATACTCCGCTCTCCTCTCCTGTCTGGACCCAAGTGGTGGTTCGCCATGTTGGTGGTTGGCTTTGGGTGCGCAATTCCCTCGTAGAGACACCGCCCAGCTTAGCATATGAAATGTTTGTCGCATTTGGCTCCCCCCCAGAACGTAATCCCTTTGGAGAGGGCATAATCATAATGCATTCAACCCCCTCCTGGAAACCTTGATGCAGCAGGAGGTTTTGAAAATGGAAAGACCAGCTCTTGTTGGTCCCTTCAACTGGCAAACTGGCCGGGAAAGTTACCGCTGCGGTGTTGGCGGTTTTCCATTTTATTCGAACCCAACTGGAAAAGGACTATTTTGGGCGACAGTTGCAACCTCAGTGACGGTCGCTGTCCATAATCTTACATACTTTTTACAGGATGAAGTTTCACTGGAAATTTAACTTTAAAATGAGGCAGAAATTTAAGGCAGTTTGCTTACTTTAAGAGTTGCAGGAATTAAAATTAAGCTTTATGTTAAGACACTTCCCTACCTTAATGCCGCTGCAGTTACATTCAAGTTTTCACTTAAGTCGAGGCCATTATTCTTGTTATTTCCACTCTGACCTGGGCTTTATAACAGGAATAGTTCAGAAAGTTGGCTGTAATTGGCTCAACCTCGATGGCCCTTTGAGACCTCGGTTGTTAGGGATTAATGCAACTGGGCAACTAACAATTTTAATAAATTACCGTTTGCTTTGTCAAATTAGAATATTATTTATTTAGAATGTAAATATGAACAGGGCCTGACCACAGGACACACAGGTATTTTAGCCATTTTATCCAAACTTTGCCAACAATTTTCAGCCCAGCCCAGGTCTGAGTTTTCATTTCTACGAGAACAGCGACTGTGTGTGTGTGTGAGTGTTTGGGAAATGCAAACATTTATCGACACGCACATTTGCAGAGAGAGAGAGAGAGACCCCCCGGAAAACCCCTTCTATTTGAGGACCCCGTTTCTCTTCGACGTCATTAATATTTATGCCGGACTGGGCGCGCTTTTTCGCAAACACAAATTGCAGTTACATTAGAAATGTAATTATTATTTTAATTGGACTGCGAAGCTCATTTGTTTAGTGGCCTCCATGGGGAGGCGGCGCGGCGCCTCCTCCCTCTATATATCCATTTCGTGTTTGTCCGCGCAACGGCCACAAATAATAAATGGACGAAACACTGGCTGGCTGCCATTTGGTCTGTCGGTTAACCGAGACACTGTAAATATGAATAATTTCGGTGCCCTTTTTGTACTTATCAAATTAGTGAGCTGAGCACCCAGTCAGTCCTCGATGTGGCCCCAAAATAAAAGTTTATTTACTGGATAAATACGAAAAATGGTAAATGAATTAAATTGTTCAAGGTTTTATATACATATATATTTTTAATATCTTATATAGAGTTTCTACTGTTTATTTTCTATCTATTTTGACTTATACATAAGGTTTCCTTGTGTTGCTCCGCCCCAGCGCTGCAGTTTTTATAATTCCATTGCACTGCGGGGTCCTAGTGCTAGTCCCCATCCTCAGCCACGTCCCCAGCCTCATTCCCATCCACATCCTCTCCTTTCAGAATTCTTCCAATCAACGCAAAGTGCAAAACGCGTTCGCTCCCTCTTGGCCCGCCTCAGCATCCCGACGTGGATGCTTCAAGATGCGAATGGCAGCTGCCGGATTCAAATTCAATAATTTTTTTCTCCGCGCTCTCGTCGCAGCTGAAATAATGATGATGTTCGCTTCATTTTTCCTGTTTTGCGATTCTTCCATTTTTGTTTCGATTTTTTTCGATGGGATCCCATTCTAGAGGAATCGCGGGTCTACGAATGGCAGAGCTTGGCTGAAATGACGGCACGAATCTGGCTGATGATAGCTCTCAGGCATGTGGCAGCTCCAACATTTCAATAGTGAAATCATCATTGAAACGAATTCGGTCACAGATCGTGCCTTACGAAAATCGTTCAAGAAACAAAACCCAGATTGCTTTACATCCTGGAACTAGTATAACCTAAATTGCTTATGAAAAATATCTACAACAGAAAAACTTAAAGTAATCTGCCTGCTCATGTCTATATATAACTAAACAATGCTGCCTTTCAGCGGTTAATCAGCCATTCAGTTGGCCAACCAACTTTCCCGCTGGCCTCCTTTAAAGCCAAGCCGTCTCCTGTCCTGTTGTGTCCCTGTCCTGGACCTGGTCCCTCCTCGGAGGCTGACTGCAAGGCCGCCAACAAAATGATTTGTTTGAAGTTTGATAAGCGGATGGGACTGTCGACTGTCGACTGTCGTCATCGAGCCATCGCAGTAGTTGTATCTGCATCTGTATCTGTATCTCAGCCCGGCTTCAGCGGCAACAATAACTAAAT
>JAEIHY010006457.1:0-10290 GCA_018904565.1 Drosophila tsacasi
CTCTTGTTTTTTTCGCCATTCATTCCCAATCTTATCTGTCGTGGGGTGTGGGATGAGGCTAGAAGAGTCTGGCTAAGATCTTAGTGGTTCAGACAATATGGCATTAGCATTAGCATTAGCTCAAGTTTTGATCCACATTCATGGGGCTTGTCTTGGCCAGTTTATGGGGAGCCCATAAAACACTCAGTACGGCTGGGAGTGAGGGATAGTGACTTTATAGTTGTGCACATAATACGTGTACGATTTATTAGATTATGGCCGTGAAGGTCAGTGGTGCCAGGCAACCCGTGAACCAAAGCTAAGGGAAACTGTGGGCGTGAGCGTGCGCTCCAGTTTGCCTCTAATTCCGCGCGGATTTTCTCTTGTTTGTGCTCCGCTTTAGGTGTGAGAAATTGGAGCCTCCAAGTGGTAACCAGATAAAGCCTTTGCCTGTGTGTTTTTCCGAGTCTTAGCTATAGCTATAGATAACCTCAATGGGATGCACAGCCTCTTTGTTGCCTCTTGTTTTCTGATCCACAGATGGTTGAAACGAGGTCGAGATGTAGGAAGAACTGTGAGCTAAAATGATTCATTTGGTGGGTTCTATATATTTGGGTTTAATTTATGGGTTCTAAAAATGGTATATTATTTTTGTGGTGGAATTCGTTGAAATATATTTTGAATTTAGTATTTAAATATATCAGTAAATATCAAAAGAGTTTTTGTAGAATTTCCTATACTCTGTAAACCAAACTTAAAGCTATGAATACTTCCAAACCTTTTTAAAATCAATTTAACTTGTAATACTTATGAAATAAATGTTAAAAAGAGAGCTTGTAAAAAAAATTAACTAATTCTTTCCCTAAAAGTCCTCTCCTCTTATCAACTTGTACTAAGCTTCTTTTTAATCTCCACACAAATTGTGTTCTTGAACTCTTTTACGTAACTTTCCCAACACCTACGAGAATAATTTCCCACTCATCTTACTCATAGCTTGCCTCACATTGCGAAATATGTTTTATTTTCTACAATTAACTCGTTAAATCCTCAAAAGCTGATAATATTGTTGTTTTAATTTTTCTTTATTTGTGCACTTCCTCAAATCCGTCAAGTCTGTCTAAACAAGTTATATTTTTGTGTTGTTCTCTGTGTTGGATTGCTCTGGCCCCAAGCCCACTTTATCAGTGCTTAGATTGGGGCCCAAGAACACGCGCAAGAAGATTTTCTCCTTCACTAAAAGGTCTAAGGTACAAAAAAAAAATGGCAAGGCAGACTGAAAATTTTAGATTTATTAAGTGAAGCAAAAAAAATAGAAATAAAACTAGATTATGAGTGTGTACTTAGCAGGGTTTTAACATTACTCTTCTCCCGAGCTATTCCTTATGCGATTGCCACACATTAGACTAAGCAAAGAGCGACAGCCATAAATTCACGTCTAAACAAAGTGTAAAAAACAAATAGAAGAGTGAGGGAGATAAGCGGGCAGAAGCAAGGGTTTAAAGGAGTTTTTGCTTTTGATTTTTTAGAAGAGAGGTATACTTTTGGGAATTTTAAACAAATTAATATGTGTTTCATAATTATTGGGAGAATTTTAGGTTTATCAAGAGCTTGTTTTCTAAGAAAAATGATAGAAATTGTGTTTAAAATTAATATAATAATATTTTCTAGCTACTTTTTACCCCACAAATAGTTTAAAAGGGTTTAGACTTCACATTTTTCATTCTTTCCACTTATTTTTAGGGCATTATTTCAATTGCTATATCATTTTCAAAAGTCATATATCATACATCATTTATCATATTAGTTTGCAGGGCATCTTGAGGTCTTTAACACCTAGTCTTTGCACTTTGTTGTTACCTCTCCCCTCGATCTCCCTCTTTCTCCCTCCGTCTATATCTTTTTCTGTTGCTGGTGAACTTTATCATCTGTGAAAATATTTGTTTGTTTGCTCGATTTTAATTGTGAGAACACTACGTATACCGAGGTACACCGATGGCTGTACATAAAAAATTAGAGCAAAATCCCCAACCCGAAATGCTGTTTGCCCAGAAATACACTCGTATGTGTACTCTGGCTGGTGTGGGTGTGTTTATCACGTAAGCAGACTGTGCCACGATCCCGTGGCCTTTTTCATGCCTCTGCTGCTGCAGCTCATCCAAATCTTCTTCTGTGTTGTTCTTCTTGTAGTTTTTCTATTCTTATTTTTCGGTGTTTGTGGTTTTGTGTTTCTGTTTCTGTCATTTGTTTGAATTTTGATTGACTAATTGCGCAGCTCAGCGCCAGGTAGGGCCACACCACCTTCCCTCTCTCACGATTCTACGAAGAATTGCGATGACAGCAATGTCGGTGAATTATTTTTCATGTTCACCGCTTCGACTTGGGGTGGTGACTTCAATCTTGCTATATGGCATGTGACAGCTTTCTATGGCTATCATAATTTAAATATTGTCATCTATTATGATGAGATGAGCCGGGAAGGAACATGTTTGTCCACCTGACGCCAGTCACTCCGCTGGGTTGACACCCATTTTAAACAGGGAACAAGGCAACTTGGCAACTTGGCAACTTGGCAACTCGGTGAATCGCCAACTTGGCCAAGAGTCAGGGCCCTCTGACGACAATCTCACACATGATCTTGAAAGATCTTAAAGCTGCTTAGGTTTGCTTTTTGCTAGATGTATTTCTCTTGACTCGAATTTATTTTGTTTTAAGTTTTAAACTATAGAAAAGACAATTCTTAAACTAAAAAGTTAATAGTGATCATGGAATCAAGCTGGTATCATTAATATATTGTTTTATTTGAGAAACTGAAGACTAAGAACGCTTTGAAATACGTTTTGGCATGATGTTAATATCCTTTTCAATTATTGCAACCATATTTAAAAAGATAGATCCAAGTTCTAGCATGATTTTCTACATACATTTTCCATAAATTTAACAAACCCAACTAATCAATGCATCCTTCTATTTCTTCCTGCAGGAAAAACCCGCACTAAGGACAAATACCGCGTGGTTTACACTGATTTCCAGCGTCTGGAACTGGAGAAGGAGTACTGCACGTCCCGATACATCACCATCCGGCGCAAGAGTGAGCTGGCGCAAACGCTGTCGCTGTCGGAGCGCCAGGTGAAAATCTGGTTCCAGAATCGACGGGCCAAGGAGCGCAAGCAGAACAAGAAGGGCAGCGATCCCAATGTCATGGGTGTGGGCGTGCAGCACACGGACTACAGCCAGCTGCTGGATGCCAAGGCGAAGCTGGAGCCGGGCCTGCATTTGTCGCACGCTCTCACCCACCCGATGAATCCCATGGCAGCGATGAACATTCCCGCCATGCGCCTGCATCCGCACCTGGCCGCCCACAGCCACTCGCTGGCGGCGGCGGCGGCGCATTCACACCAGCTGCAGCAGCAGCACAGTGCACAGATGTCCGCGGCGGCGGCAGTGGGAACGCTCTCGATGTGACACGATCCCTGCTATGGGAATGGGAACGGAGGCATGCAGCATAGTGGCAGCAACGGCGGCGGCTGCGGCGGCGGTGGCAGTGAAAACAGCTACTTGGAGCCGCATCCCCAGCATTCCCTGATGGGGGAGACCGAGAGGAACTCGGCGTACAGTGGTCCCTCCCTCGCCTTGGACTTGGCTTAACCCTTGGGTCGCGCAGTCAGACTGTTTCGGCCCCCGTGCGGGTTTTAGATTAAAATAGGCTTAAGTGAGGAGCGCAGTTAGCGTTGCACCTGGAATATTGCACGTTGTTAATTTTTGTGATTGTATATTCCTGGTGTTCGCACGCTAACTCCGACTCCGTCCTGTCACCAAGTCCGTTTCAAGTCCTCCTTCTTGTGTATGTATTTTGTTTGTTTTTGTTCAAAGTAATTTAACTTTAAAGTAAATGTTTAACTAGTAGGTCCTAGGTTCTAAGTTGCCCGAGAAAAACAAAGAAAACAACATGAAAATTCACATCAGCCGTCCCAGCCGTTTACAGAAATTAATAATTACAAGAAGCTTAACCGTAATTTTAGTGAAAGCAATTAATTTTAAAGCGCAACTTGATTCTTCACCCCCCGTGTAAATACCCACATAAAGTGTTTTAACGTTTATTACTTTTATACATCGTAATAACAATTAGCCGTAGTCTCTAATCTAGTTGTACTAAATGTAAAAGTAATGCATCATTATCGAGCACAGAAGCAAAATTACCACGTAAATAAATATTTTTAACGTTCTCGCCCACAGTTTTTAGCGTGTTCAAATGATTTCTTTAGTTCAATTATGGCGGCAATTAATTTATAACTTGTGTACGTATGTAAGTGTGTGTATATGTGCTTAGTTATTTAAATAAAATATGAAAAACAAACAAAAAAATACCAGCAATTGGCTGACTTCTTATTTATCGCTTAGAAGGGGTTAATGGGGGTTAATTAATAACAGTTACGCTCCACCTATCAAAATCAACAACACCAACAGCGGCGTTGAACTTCCCTCGGTTCGTGCCCCCACCTTCATCTCCGCTCGGCCATTACAGCTAATGGCACTATCGTTGGCTCGCTTCCACTCACGCCTGACCATTGAATCGGCTGTCATACTGTATCTGACGAATGCATTTTGTGTGTAAATAGAGGGGTTAGTGTTAGGTTAATTCATTTTAATTGATTTGGTGGGAATTTATTTAAAATAAATTTAAGGTTGAATTTGAAGAACTGATGTTAACAATTCGAAAGTTTTTTATAGGAGTATACGTATAAATCAGTAAGTAAAACATTGCGATATTATTTTTAGTGCGGTTTATATATATTTTCTATATATTTTTATCGGATATAAATTATTCCTTGTTGTCTTGTTATAAGACCTTTAAAATTAAATGTATTACAAATATTTATCGTGATGCCATATCGTATTCATTGCACTAAAATTCGATAAAATGAAATTAAATTCGTTGAAGGTTTTAGTTTAGTTTGGAATCGAAAAACATAAATAATAAAATATGGACAATTTGATAACAAATTTAAAATGGATTTTTAGAAAATAATTGGTTGCAAAAAAAAATTATTATTATGTGAATTGTTCTGAAGAAGTAATTACATAATTAAGGTTTGAACAAGACTTGATGTAAGAATTGCAGACAGAAAAACAATAGAAGAGCTCATTAAACCTTATTTTAATAGTTTTTAATTACACAAAAATTAAGTTTACAAATATTATGTGTAAGAAAATAATGTAACCCAAAAAAACAAAATTTTAGATGCTTAAAAAAAATTATTCCAAGTATACCCTCTAAATTATGGGAGGTTTAAAGCATATTAAGTTTAAGCTCAGCATTCTAAATTAACTTAACAGTTAATATTACTAAAATTAGTTTTAGGCCTTAACTTCAGACCATAAAAAAAGAAAGCTTAGATAATTCACATATTTCTCACAAAGTTACATTTATTAATATAGAATTCACTATATTATTAAAATTATTATTAGAATTCATTAAAGAATTTTATTTGTTCTATAAGAGATAGGCTTAGTTTCGATCTAGTTAAATGGTTTTGTGTTAATATTATTAACTTAATAAGTTGTTCAGATTATTGGCCGATGATCCATGGTAATACCAAGTAGCTTTATACTCCCCAATAAGCAATAAATTCAAATGAAATCCCAGCTATAGTATATAGGCAGTGCAAAGGAACAAGCCCATTCACTTGGCGCCCAGCCGTCACAACAAACTGGGCGATCTGAAGTGCCAGACGATAGGCGGCTTTAGGCTATAGCATATAGTACACGAGTGCAAGTATAGAACTATAGTCTAGTGCTGTACCCGGTGCTGGGACGGGACTCTTGAGGGGTTGATTTATAGGGGGTCGGGCGATTAGCAGAATCGGAAATGTCAAAGCCAGAGCGACGAGAATTATATACAACCTGTCCCTGATTTTGATACACACACAACGAGTTTCCAACCGAGGAGAACCGTGACCGAACTGGGAAAAACGTTTTGAGATTAAAACAGCGACAGTTAGGGTTTTGTTTCCAAAAAAATACCGAAAATATTTTGACTTTTATGTGAGCAAAGATGCAAAATAGCCAGAGGGAGACACATGCATCGCCGCTCGAACCCGATAAAGGAAGTTGGACGACGTTTTCGCACCTACACGCTAAAAAAGATACACCAAATTGGGAGCGGACTGCAGTGTGTGTTTGCATTTGTTTCTGTTTCTGTTTCGGTTTCATGCACAAGTCGAAAGATCGGTGAGATCGGCGGAGATATATGGCATATTTTGCTCGATTTGGTGGAATTGCCTCGCCTCGCCCCTCAACCCGTTGTCTTGGCTGCACTCTGGTCGCTGGCCTTTGGTCATCCTGGCGTAACGAAATTGTTTTTTGACTTTTGCCGACGCCTTTTGTTTTGGTAACTTCTCAGTTTTTTTCTTCTTGTTTTCCGGCTACTGCATTACACAACAGGCCGCTGCCAAAATTACGTCGAATTCACAGCTTATGTTTTGCGTCCGCAATTTCCTCTCTCCCCGTCTTAAACTGACATTCTCAAAAATGGATAAAATGCATCACGGATATTTGGGCATCTCTCACTCAGCCGGCTGATTTATGGCCAATGTATCTCTGGTTTCAGACGAAGGCACTAGTAGTTAGTTGGCCAATGGAGGGAAGGGGATCGTATCGTACATACATACATACCGAATGGGGGCCATAAAGAGTGTACGGAGCGATCTCACTCGGATCACTCACGAACGGGATATCACTTTTATGGCAGCCATAGTTACACGGCGAGAAATATGTACGAGTGTTGTAAGTATAAGCCGGATGTTGAGAGGAAAAATCAGTTTACATTTGCAGTATGCAATTGGATCAGAATAAATCGATAATAACTCAGAAAAACATTGCGTTGATTTCAATTCTGAAACTTTTCTGTATTTGTTTTTGTTAGGTTAACATATCAGCATTTTTAATTAAATTAAAAGAATATTTAATGACTCCTTCTCTGAGTTGCAAGCTTCTGAATAAACTAATAATGCGTGCAAGGGTAAGATATATTATATAAATATATCATATATCGCACCCGAGATAGGAATAAAGTTGAAATTGTCAGAAGTTAATGTGAGGTGTTCATGAATATTTAGGAAAATATCCATAAAAAATGATCAAAACCAAGAATGAAACTGTTTCAAAATAATAAGACAAAAATGAATGATATATCGGAGATGTATCATAACTGAGAAATAGCGTAATGATTTAAATATTTATATTTATGAATGAAAATGGTAACTAAATTACTGAGACTTTAAAAATAAATGTATTTATTTAAATAAAACATATTAATTTGTTGTTAAAGCTTATTTCACGTTTGGAAAATTGATTTTAAGGCTTTAAAATTGTTCTGAGTGTGCCAGCAATATGGCTGCTAATAGGCTGCAGAACAGCAGTTGCCCCTCCTCCATTGGCAGCGTCAACCCTCTTCCTCGTATCTTAATTGGCACCCATGGGAGCAGGAGGCTCGGATCGTCAAAGAGCGGCAGCAAAGACCCCTATGGACATTAAAAAAAAAAGAAAGATACCGAAAAGTCCGGACTCTGGTCCGGCATAATGCCCAATCATCTCGAATGCTGCTTACAGCTGCTCTGCTCCCCGATGCCCGATCCCAGATCCCAGATCCCAGATCCATTGTCCTTGTCTTCCGCTGCGACTGGCTGCCATAAAAGTTTATGGCTGCCAAGAAAAGTAACGAAACTTTTTCCGTTTTTCTGCTGTTAACTCGGACTCAGACTCGAGCTCGATCTCGATCCGTGATCAATTCCAATTCCCAGTGGATGCCGTATGTCTCTATTAGCGGCGACAATGGCCCAAGACGATGTGCAGCATCCAGCGGAGACGGGCTGCAAAAGATTATAAATTTTATACTATATACGTCATACGTAAAAGAGTCTAATTGTACACTGGGGGAAAATTAATATATATAGAGGAATCTGGGGGCTAGATTTTGGAACCTTGAAAGGTAAAAAGCCTTAGTAATTTGTTTTGTTTTTTGAATATTTTATATCAATCAAGAATCATAAATAATATAGAAAATAATTTAAAAAGTTACGAGTATAGTTTTTAAGTTTTCTACTCAACCATAATTATTTTGAGTGTTTATATGTGTGAATAACCAGTGAGAATAGCCTGCCAATCAAGCTGCCTTTAAAAAGAATTCTCCCTGATCCCATCGAACCCCTCCAGTTGCGCCTATGTGTTGCCTCCCTTTTTTTTGTGTACACATCTTTGACTTTTATGCATTTATTGCTGTGAAAAAATGTTAATTCTTGGACGTTATATTTTTATTTGACTTTTACATTTCGATCTTCTCGCCCTGAGATCTCCATCCGACCATACATAGTTGACTCTTTCGATTGGGCATTCATATACCCATATATATTGGACTTGGTAAATGGGTTGATTCGCCACAGACTCGTCTACTATGTATTAATTGGTCGGCGGCTGTAAAACGGAAAGTATAAGCGCCATAAATCAATCGATGGAAGATATTAGAAGAAAAAAAAGAAGGAAAACGGGGGAGTGGCCACAAAAAATAAAGAAGAAATTTTAAAAACTTGCTATTTATGCATCTTAAAGTTTTTATGACTCACTAGAAGTTGACAAACGTCTCAATTTACCAAAACAAATCTCGCTTCTTTTATCAACTAGACACCGTAAATATGACTAAAATTAGTTAGCTCTCCATAAATCTAATTTCTATTATCTAATTTCTATTTCTAATTATAGTGTTCATTCATTTAAAATAAAGTTGATGCAAATGCTGTATGCTGAAGTCTATAATATAATTTATGATAATGAAAACGGGCTGTACATATTTTATGAATAATAATTACACATTTATTACCAATAATTGAATCCATATAATATATATGGAAACCCAATCATCATAAATATATAATTTGTAATTGGCCAACTCATTTTTTTAAACAGTGAAATTCGCATAGCATAAATAAGAAGACCACAGATTATAAATTATAATGTACTCTTTGGTTTGATAATTTATAAAGACCAACATAAATATTTACGGAAATTGTAAATAATAAAATCATTTAGCTGCAGTAATATTTTTCCATCCGGCTTTTGTTTTTATTTATTGTTTTTTTTTTTCTGTTAATATTTGTCTGCCTTTCGGTTTCAAGTTCAAATCGGATCGGATCGGCCGGAGACAGTTTGCGCCTATTGTTGCGGGCGTTTGATTAACACACCGCAGGCACCGAAATGTTTATTAGTGACCATGCACTAATTAAACTCTGTCGTGTGGTTTGTCACTGGATGCAAATGAATCGCTGCTCTGTGGAGCACAAGATCATAAAAGCCGCTAAAAGGTGTGGGCGCAAAAGGGGAAAACAACGCTTGGAGCCTGTGTTTTTTTCTTCGGTTCGATTTGTTGATCGAATTGATTAGAGCTCGGACTGAGATACATCTACTCCGTCCGTTGCTGGCCAGGCGAGGGTGTAATTAATCACAGCACTCAGGTTCGTCACTTGGTCACTTGACCAAACGTGCTAAACGCGCTAATAAAACAAATTTACGTCGACCCAAAGTCAGACAGACTTGTATATTTCTCCCTTCGAAAGTGACGTTAGAAAAAAGGTTTTTTTTCGGCAAAAAAGAAATTATTTAAATTTTAACACACGTGGATTTTAAGTTTTATGTTTATTCTAATTTTTGACAACTATTTTTACCATTGTGTTTGGATTTAAAAAATGTGGTATATTCTTCATAATATTTTTCAAAATTATTGGTTCAGATTTTATTTTATTTTTTAATTTTATTGTAATTTATTTTTAAGTTTTATTCACTTATTTGTACACTTTTAAAATTTTGAACCATTTTTCCCAATGTAATTTATTTTATTGGTTGAGATTTTATGGAAAAAAAGAAATTATTTTTAATTCAAATCCTCAAAATGTATATAGCAAATTCAAAATTGTTATTGCACTTATTTTACATAGCTAAAATCAGAAAATCAATGAGGGACTATTGATTGATATTCAATAACTTAAATTTTCACATGGTGCTAAGCATTAAATTATAAATTAACACAAGCAAATTATAAACAAATATTTTTATTCAGTTCCATTTGTTTACCATAACTTATAACACTTCATTTTCGCTTACCCAATTCTTGAACCATTTTTTGACGGCCTATAACAGTTTTTCGTACTAGCGCTAGAGGCCATACTTTCAAAATATTATTTTTAGAGCTGTCGGAAATTTTAAAAAAATATCGTATCGATGATATTTTTTTATCAAAATAAAAAATAATAATAAATAAAATAT
>JAEIHY010006470.1:0-34089 GCA_018904565.1 Drosophila tsacasi
ACGAAAAAAATATATTTTATTCAAAAAGTCACGGACTTATCAAACGACCCTCGTAGCTTCCTTTCTTGTTTCAAGTCAAACTTAGCTAAATCACAAATTTGTCCTATTTAATTTTCCGTGTAGAACTGGGGTCGAATAAAAAAGGGGCGTAACCGTGCCACAGTGCACCGGAAACACTGACTACGCCCACTGCGATTGCGGATATGGGATAATGGCGCTAATCGCCACGCGACTCCAATTTTAATTGATGCCTTACTCGGTTTCCCCGGATATACCCTTTAGTTGCGCAAAAAGTCTCTTGGCTTCAGTGCTAATTTTGAAGGTTAAAAATATTATTATTTTTTTATACTAATATATATTTGAAAAGCCGATTCCCAAATCTTCCGTTTATAGGGAACATTTTATTTATATATAATATAATTTGTTTAAATTTTATATGTTATTGATATTTAAAGACCTTTCTGCAGGCTTTAATTCAAAAGAAACAAATTCCTTAGCTCAAAAATATTATAAGTATATTCTTGATATCAGTATATATAATTTAATTTATTCACACTTCCTTAATTTTAATGAACAAAATATTAATATATTTTCCGTTCCTCTTAGGGCATTCAAAATTCGCCTTTGCCATTATCCACTTGCCCCCATTTCGCTTTTGGCGTATTGTGTGTGTGCCAATTGAAAATTAATTGAGAGACAATTTTGGTATTGGCCAAACTTCGTTCCGAATTTTTCGGCCAACAACATTTTGTGGGCTGATGTCACTTCTTGGGTTCGATATCTGTGGGATGGATTTTTACGAGCCGCTTCAAGGCAGCGGGGCGTGGATCCGGATCCGGGTGACACCACTCGAATTATGTACTCTGCGGACGGTGGATCCCCATCGAGAAATCCTCGGCCATCAATGTCAAGTGGCCAAGTGTCTCGACTTCACATCTCACATCGCTCTAAGTACATAAGTGCCTCATTTTCCTACTCCCCACTTTTTCTTTTTTACTCGATTTTCCCGAAATAGTTGTACGCTTCCTTAATTTTTTTTGTTTTTTTTTTTTGATTGTGGTTAACCCCGCACATGGGAAGATCTTTATTACACGGCCAGCTGGAATATCTCATATAGCGCTTGCATTTTCTATTCTTCGGGGCCTTCAGTTTTCCGCTTTCCTTTTTTATTTTTGTCGATTTTGGATTTTTCTTTTGGGGGATTGTAAACAAACAAGTGGTGTATTGTTTATAGGTAGGGTATTAGACGGAGAGGGGAAAGGGGATGGCAAGAGGTGTTCCATCCAAAAACTTAATGTTAACCCTGGGAAATAAATTATAAACTATAAATATTTTATATATTTATTTAACTGAGCATTTGGGTTTCTTCTCTATGTAAAATTTTATAATATATATATTTTTTAGAATTATCAGATCTAGCGATCCTTATAATCTATGCCTCTGTCTATATAACTATGCCCCCGTTGCCTCAATTTTTATGGGCTTATATTTTATCCAGGCAGTCGGATGATTCACTTGATTTATCAGACCCCACCACCGCACATATTCCCGCAAAAACTAACCCACAACATGTGTCAGGGAATCCAAATAAAAAAAAAACTATCCATTCCACTGGTTACTATTTTCCTTTTTGCTTTTCGAATTGTTTCCATATTGTTTTTAAGGTATATTACCAGCGATAATTCAATTTTTGCAGAACTCTCGATTTTGCTTAGTTTCTCTTTGAGTTTGAGTGATTAATGGCTTGCCACGTTGCTCATACGCCGTGTAGGTCTTCGGCTTCATTGCTTAGAGTCTTTTAAATGCGCTAAAAAAAAAGACATAAGAAAACTTAAGACAATGACATGCATTGCACACCTACACAGACAGACACTCAGGTTCATAGCATTCGTTTGGATAGTACAGTTTAAAATTGGAAAAATGTACAAGAAAATAAACATTTATACTAGTGGGTAAGGTGTGAAAATTTGTCCAATATTTCCCATAGTATTTTAAGTTAATAATATATAGCGTTTAAAAATCTTACCATAAAAGCTTATGAGTTAATTTTTGTTTGTTTAATATTTAGTAAAAATGTTAGCCCTCAATGGTATTTAGTTTAGAAATATTAAATAGTAATTTTCGTGTTTTATGTAAACTTGTAGTAAAGAAAATACAACATTGTATATCTATAAAATTTATAAAATTTTTAAATTTAGTAAACCATGAAATCCACAAAGGGATCTCTTTTAGAAAATTATAAATAATTATGTAAATTTGTAGTAAAGAAAATAACACTTTTAATATTTATAAATTTTTTTGAATATTTTGTAAAAATGTAAACCCACAATGGTAGAAAATTCAATTTGCAGTAAAAAAATCGCTCAATATACTATTTAAAAAAATTAAACATTTAATAAAAATGTGAGGAATCTCTTTTTGAGATTTTAAAATTATTATTTTCGTATTTTATGTTAGTTAGTTAAAAAATACGACTTTATATATTTATAATAATTTTATATTTATAATTTTATGATTATAATTATGAACCAAGAAGCAGTTTCTTCAAATTCCATTTATCCATTAATCCCTAGGAACCCTACATTTTCGTCCTGCACTGTACCCATTTCCCGGTTGTTTAGGCTAAGACAACAACAATTATAGCAACAGTGCGGCACAGCAGCAACAATTGGCCGGTCCACGTGGGTGGACTTGGATTCGGATACGGATTTGTATATAGATGCGGCTATATCTGTGAGGTGGCATGGAATGGGAATGGATGTGGAATGGGCACGGTAATGCCAGGGGCGGGTCTCTGCCGGCGGGAGCGGCTGCGGCGACTGCGGCGCTGGCGTCACGGCTGCTGCGCTGCCCAGCATTTACGGACTGAATCTCCGGCGGAAAGTGTGAATTCAGTTGGAAATCGAACGTCGCGAATGCCACCTCCGCCATCAAGTGAGAAGCCGCCGCCGCGTCAGCAACATGTTATGAACCACAAGCAACCGCTTCCGACAAGCAGCAGCAGAGTTAAAGCCAAACCGAAATCCAAAGCCACATCCAAATCCAAATCCAAGTCCAAAGCGATATCCAGGTCCAAGACAAGCTCCATTAAGATCACTTGCATTGCACTAAATTCCCTTTTCCGCTCGGTGTTTTTATTTTTTTGCATTATTTATTTTTTTTTGAAATTTTTTACGGTGCGTGCAGCGGCATAAACGTTTTAATTTGAACACACACACACGCACACACACCTCTGTTCCGTGGATATAGTGCCAAGAAGGTGGTGTTGTTGTAAGCCCCATAAATCCCCATCGGCAAAAGTAGCAGAATGCATTCCACGGCATGCGGTGTCGGTGCCTCGGCCACGAACCTCTCAACACTGCAATCGTAAGTTCAACGGAGGTCAATTGCCTGTCAAAGGATGGCTTCTCAAATATTTCACCTAAACTTACTATATTTTTGAATATATTTATATTTACGTACTAAATATAGCTCTTAAGCTGTTTAAAAGTAAATCAACATCAATAATAAGTACAACAGATTAACAATGATAATTAATTGCAGCTTGAACTGACAAGCAATATTATCATTTTTATAATTCAAATATAAATACGAAAGAAAAATAATTTCATTTATAGTTGTAAAAGAAGCCAGACTTTTTTTAAAAAGCTCACAATAAAGAATAGCATTAAAAATGGTAGAAGTCCAATGATTTTTTGTCAGGAACAAACATTTTAAGTTAAAATAAGTTAGGAAATACGGTGAGAAAAACACATTAATTACTTTTAGGTTTCTTATTTTTGGCTTGATAAAAATAATAAATTAAGAAATTAAAAATTAAAAGGGTTATGGGAAAATAAATGCTCTTTATCATTGGTTAAATGTTTGTTTTAACAAGCTACTAGCCTTAAGGAAAATGAACCTACTGGATAATGGATGTATATATGTATATATATGTAGTATCATAAACTAGATCGATATTAAGATTATGCATTATATTTGTACAGCTCTCTCAAATAATTCGGGCCACTTTCCAATTATTCTTAGCAGCAAAACGAATGAAGTTACCTCAATAACTTAAATACCATGATTTGAGACAATATTTAAAAAATATTTTCTTGTATTTGTTATAAAGAATATACTTATAGGTAGTTGTAGGGAATCTACTGAGTAATGTATTAGTTAAATGATATGTGTCCTTAGGTATTTAAATTTATTTTGATTTGTTTTTATGCTTTTTTATAAAAATTTAGAGTGCTGATATTTTAAATTGCTTGCTAATTAATTTCAATTAATTATTTTCCCCTAAACCGTTCCAAGGTTAGATTTGAAATTTATTATATTTCCTTCTTTCCTACTCACTAAGAGAAGGTGTTGAAAATGTATAAATAAAACACTGGATAATTGAAAATTGTAGATTTCGGTTTGGATTCATTTGGAAACAAACAAGATTCGAATTTAATTTTCGAAGCTAAAGAAAACTTGAAGTCCCGTGTTCGAAAACAGAAATGTTTATGCAAAAACGTTTGAGGGGAATTCAAGGTAATCAAAGATCAAATCGTTTTGGATTTGTTTACATTTACATGTGAGCAAATATTTAGTACTATTGCCCCGCATTTTCCTTCTTTTTTTTAAGCTAAGTGTACTCGTATTTCCACTAGGGAAAACCTCAAGCTCGGTGGATCTCTGTGGACCGCAGAACAATCCATCAAACAAAGGAAATGCGAGGCAAGGAAAGAACCAACAAGTAAAATGATTGTTTCTTCTTTTTTTTTTTGGTTTTTGGTTCTTCTTTTTGGACTTGTTTTTGGAAAATGGGCAACGGGGTTGGGGGTCGTAAAGTAGCTCACAAGAAGCGCAATGTAAACAATTACTCACCCCGCATTTTCACCACTTTTCCTGCCGCAGCTCCGATGTGTGTCAGACGAACTGAAAATAGTTTGCAGGATGATTGGAGGGGCGGCTTGGGCGGGGGGCGTGGCCGGGGGTCGTGCCACATGAAAGAGCAACAGAATGTGGAGCACTTCAAAAACACACACACTCGCACACCACACATAGAAAACAAAAACAGAAAATACCACAAAGAGCGATGCGCTAAATAAATTTTCCCAACCAATTAATGGCCCTGCCAGGTACTTCACCCTTCCTTCGGGTTTCCTTCCCGAATTTTCCACAATGTGCCCAGAAAAAAAAACCAGGGAAATTCTTGACGATCTTATGGTGTTATCGAGTCCAGGATCCGCAGAGGGAAAACTTCGGAAGAACGCACGGAAATATTGATTTGATCTTTTGGGTCAAACAAAAAAAATGGGTTTAATCTGAAATTGGTTTTCAAAATATTTTTTGTTTGATTTTTTCAATTTTAAATATGGCAAACTTGTAAAAGTAGGTACATAATCATTATTTAAATTGAAATTAAATTGATATTTTTCATTTTGAAGCATAGCTTTTATGATTTTTTGCTTAAATTAAAAGCCTTGATTGTCATTTATGCTTTTCCAAGTGTAAGCCATGGAAACGCACAAAATACTGTGTAAAACTCGATTTTTGCTGCACAAGATCAAGTCAAGGGCATCTGGTTAAATACACTTTGTGACGTCATGTTGCGTTGGCGTCGCCAAGCGCTTTAAAAACAAATAGAATATTAACAATTAAGTTGCAAGTAAGTGATGGATGTGTTTTCTGTTCCCCTCTTAACTCAGATGCATTCACACCTAAAAATAAAAATCATTTATTTCATTTGGGCCCGCCTTGTGTCCATTTTGGATAGTTATTTTACAGATACTATAAATGCATATGACTCTAAATATATTATAAATATGAGATTTTGGATTAATGCTTAACAATTTGCAATTTTGTAAAATTCCTAGACATTGTGAAATGAAAATAGTTCTCAAAAAATGGTTCTTCAATTTCTTCAATTCATTCATATATGCAAAATTAAAATAATGAATGAAAATAAAAGATTGTGCGGTTTCAAAGTGATTTTCAATTATATTTCGGATTAAAGCTTTCCAATTTAGTATTGTCTTATTTCGCAGACATTTTGAAATGTAAATACAAATATTTCTAATCAATTCTGGTACATATTTCTTTCGATTCCGCTTTCCAGCTGAATTTTTCGACCATTCATAAAACATAGGGCCCACGCATGATCTGTTCGCAGTAGCTCTGAATTAGTATGCAAATCAATGATTAAGTGGAATGCCCAAAAAGCAAGCCCCAGAGGCAGGGTCAAGTGTTGAGATTTAATTTTTGCTTAAACTTTTAATTCGACGGCTGCCCATTGCTGGGGCAATGCCTGGGGCTGGGGCTGGGGCGATCCCTCGTGATGGATTCGCCGTAATTAGCCCATTGTCATGCGGATTGATTGCTGCGATGTCGCCCACTCCGCCCACCAGCGTGTGTTTCAAGTACAGTGGAGCCCCCTCTGTCGGTGTTGCTCTCCAGCTGAGCGAATTTTAACGAGAGACACTGGAAAATATTTGGGTTGGCGTATGGATTGTGATTTATATTAATACAAAACTGGGAGGAAAGGAATTTTATAATTTCATAAAAAAATAAATAATTCCTTTTCAGTTGAAATTTATTATAAAATCCTGTGGTTGAAAATTAAAATTTTATTGAGAAACAGAATTTTTTAGGAGCTTAAATCCTCTAAAAGAATGTCAAAAACTTTGCTAAAAAAATATAAATTCCTAAAATAAAACCAATAAACTCTGTTCTTCCTACCTCAACAATTTTATAGCCTACTTTATAGGACTTTTTTTTTGAGGTTTCAAAACCCTTGCAAGTTTCCTTCCAGATTTTCTTTTTTGCTTACCCCATTTCGGTTTTGTATTTTATGGAAAATACTATCTTTGATTATTAGATTGGGTTTGTTTTCTCTGAGTATAGCAACTCTGTACTCAACTGCTGATAATTTGTGCAATTTGTTGACACACATTTCAATTTTTTTCGTCGGTGTTTGTGCTTCTGCTGTTCCTTAAGCCTCGACTACTGTGGCAAATTGCATGCTTTAACAGCACGACATCGCGACTTTAACTATCTATGCACATATATAGCACATGTATGTACGTACATACGTGACACATGTATCTTTGTGCAATTGACAAGCTCTCATGACCATCCTCCTTTGGCTTTAGCTGCGCTTGCCTGCTTATCATAGACAAGTGGAAACCGGCAGATGTCAAACTGCAGCGGAAATCTGCGTGCCCCCACAAAGACACACATCATGGCGCATAAAAAATACATATATATCCATATATTCATACGAAAACAAAAAGCAAAATGTATACACATAGAGCAAGAATAATAAAAACTATACACATGCCCAGCGGATGTGTGGAGATGATGGCCAAGCGATGACCAGACAAACAAACACAAACATGGCAACAATCAGGCTAACGGTGGAGGTTGAATTGCTAGCACTAATATTTGCAATAAAATATATAATGATTAAAAATTTATAGTATAGAGAAGGGCATAAAGATTTATTTGTATAAGCAAAGAAACCGAAATAATATAAAGCAGTGCTGCCCAAAGCCCTGACTCACAGTCTGGGAAGTTTCTCTGACCAGTCTCTGATTGCAGAAGCAAAAAATAAAGCCTCCTTCAATATTCAATTTAGTTTCTGCCTTATTTAATAATAATAAACACTGATTACTATAAAATATAATATGAAGTAAGTTTCCCAGTTCGTCATCTGCTGCCATTTGCAACAAATAAGCCTCTTTCCATATTCAATTTAATTTCTATCAGTTTGTTATATTAAATCGTACAGAACAAAAATATTGCCTTAACTTTTCGAACCTATTTTCCTGCCCTCAGTTATACTCCCACCTGGGCGTGCTTACTATCATTTTATTTCCACCTGTTTCGATCAAAAAAAAAAAAAGAATGCCAATTCCAATAACTCTCGCCGCCAGACATCCGACGATTCTCAAAGGAAACTGAATGAAACGAATCAAAGAGCCACAGATCCAAAGAAAATCTTGTAAATAAAGCGGAAAAATGGGAAAATGTCATAAATCAAAGGTGCCAAGTGCAGTGGATAACTGGTTGGGATAGAGTATCCTTGCTCCTTGGAGAATTGCAATTAAACTGATTTGATGATGTCATGAGGAATTGTCTCACATTTTCCGATTTTCCCCGTCCATGTTATCACTACTATTCTTTTTTTTTTTGTGTTTCTGGTTTGGTTTTTGTTTGTTTTGCTTGAGCCTGGCCTGTTGTCGCCGCCTCGCGACGCTTTGTGTGTCCATTTTTGTGTGTCACTGTCAACAAATTGCTCTTAATGGCCCCGCCGGCGGGTGGGTGGTGGCCAGGCCCCAGACCCGCCCCCGTGAACCACCCTCAATCCTCTCCGCATATAAAAAATAAAAAATCACAGCATAGAAATAATCAGAGCTCGCACTACTAAAATCCAGAGTGATGACAATCACGGGAGCTCTATGCCATCGGGGTCTTCTAATTTTTTGTGATTTCCGCACCGACGCAGCAACAATTTGCACTGCAGCAGTAGCAGCGGCATAAAGCCAGCCGCAGCAACAATAATATTTTAAAAAGAAGCAACAGAAACAGCAACAACAATAACAATAAAATGGCAAAAAGCAACAACCAGAGCAACAGCAGCTGCGAAGCGGCAGAGACGCAGTTTTTCGCTGCCCACTCGGCTAGACGAGCAGCAGTCGCAGTCAGCGATGCAAAAAAATATAGCTAGATGATATTATGATGATGATGATAAATAATAAGTAGTTGGAATTTAGTTTATAACCAATTGTTAGCTTTATATAAATAAATAGATTTTGTGGCGCTTACCGATCGGTGCTATCAGCTTTATATTTAGTATACAGCACAATAGTCTTGGTTCGGACTTACCCGCAGAAGAGGACACTCTGCTATCTTTTATCGCCACACCGCTGACGTGGCCGAGATTCATCGATGATTAAAGTCCTTTCGAGTGCAGCGGTTATTAGTACAGTTATTAACAAAATTATTTACACACTTATTAACACAGATGTGAACGGGTTGAAACCGGGGAGAGACTAAGGCTGCCGCGGCGAGCCGCCTCTATTTATAGCTGTGAGATATGGATAGAGACAGAGATAGATCAAAGCGAGAGAGAGTGAGATTGAGGAAACGAGCGAGAGGAAAATAGAGATAGAAAGAGTGGGAATTAGACGGATATATAGATAGATAGAGAGAGAGTTAGAAAGATAGATCAAGAGATTGAGACGTAGAGAATTAGAGAGACATCAGACCTATTTCTCTGACTTTCTACCTTTCACTCTCAATTTATCTATTTCTTAATATCTCTGGCAAACTCTATAGCTCTATTTCTCTATTTATCTCACTCTATCTCTCGATCTATCTTTCTCTCCCTCTATCTAACCCTTTTTTTTGTCTCTATCTCACTCTCTCTCTCTCTCTCTATTTTTATTTTCCTCCCGCTCTCTCTATCTTTCACTCTCTTTCTCTCGATATATCTCTGTCACTCTCTTCATCTCTTACACCTATAAATAGGGGCGCCTCGCTGCGGCAGCCTCAGTCTCTCCGCGGCATTCGACCCGTTCGCATCTGTGTTAATAATCGTGTGTTTAAAAGTGTGTAAAATATTGCGTAATGACTTAATCATCGATTAATCTCGGACACGTCAGCGGTGTGGCGATAGAAGCTGACTAACTGAGTGTCCTCAGCTGCGGGTAAGTCCGAACCAAGACTATTATCCTATATCCTAAATATGAAATATAAAGCTGATAGCATCGATCGGTTTTGATTCGTTTTTCCTTTGGTCCCTTTTTTTTTAATTTGCGGGGTTATTTTATTTTTAAATTTGGGGGAGTTATTTCATAATAAAATAGCCAAAATGTGGGGACTTATTTCCAACGCCTGTTGTAAACAGCTCAAGTAAAAAATTGTATTTGTATTTATGTTGAAATCCTGTAATGGCCTCCAGCACAGGACAAACAATTGCATATTTTGTTGTGGCTAGAAAACAGCGAAAAAGTCGCCATCACTGGCTCTGCTGACGCTGCGGCAGCGGCAACGCCAGCAGCGGCGTCATCGTCATCGTTAGCGGCCGTTCTTAATTCAGTTGACCAACAGACGCAGACGACGTCGCAGACGAGACACGCGACTAAAAAATCGCTTAGAAAAGAAGTTAAAAATATAATTGAAAATTATAGAATTTATTCTGGCATATATATATAGTCCGCATATATATGTGAACAAGTAGATATATGCGTAGATCTCACGCCACGACGAATTACGAGTGATATCTGTGAACTACAAAAAGCGCGCGTCTTTTTTTGTATTTATTTTTTTTTTAATAAATCACAAACACAAGTTCAAATTAAGCAAAAAGGTGACAAAAGTTTAATTTTTTAATTCATTTTGTTGCTGTTTTTATTTTAATTGTTGTTGGTGTGTGGTGCGTGTGCGTATCAGGATCGTAAAATCGAAATGTGTTGTATTTTTTGTAATTTAATTTAATGCTGGGCCGGCATCCGCCAGGTTCGCCCACCTGAAAATGAAGAAAAACTGTCCACAAACCGGGCAGAAATAAAAAAGAGACACCAAAATAAAATAAAGTAAAAGGAAAAGAAACAGAAACAGAAACTGAAAAAAAAATAAAATAAAATAAAATAAATATGTTGGAAACGTTGGCGGCAGCAACAAGTCCAAGTCCAAGTCTAGGGCCAAAAAGCGTTTTTTTTCGTTGTTGTTTCTGCTTTTTTTCTCGCCATGCCATTCCGTGTGTTTTCAGTTTCATTTTGCAATTATTATATTTAAAAATAACCGAAAGCAGCGACGAAACAAAGGCGTCGGCCAAAGAATGAAAACCAAATAAATGCCAGACGCCGAAAATGCCACCAAAAAGCGATTAAAAACAAAAGAGAAAGAGCACAAAATAGAAAATAGAAAATACAATACATCATAAAAATAATAATAATAATAATAACACCGAAAATAGGAAATCGTTGGAGACTAAACACTTGTTGCGTTGCATTTTGCATGTGGTTTTTGCTGCTGCTGCTGCTGCTGAAGGCCAATCAAGTGTATACACTTGACAAAATTCTCAGTATGAGTGAATAGTATTTTTATGAACAATTCCATTTTTCTATGGAGATATTAGGGCATTTTTATATATTGCTTAAAGTGTACATACATAATACGGGAAATACGAGTATCATTTGATTTAAAATTTGCAGGTTGAACTTACATTTCTTGGTGTTTCCTAAAATTCCTAAATTGCAAAATGTTTTCGTTTAAAATCCGAAAGCAAACATTTTTGGCACTTTCATAATTCAGTTGAGAAAAGCGGGGAAATAAAAGGGAAAATTAGTGAAGACTTTGAAGAGTGAATATAATGAAAATGGGGAGGGATGTGCTTATCCCATACTATGTTTTGTTATTTTTTCCAATGGTTCTACTGGTTCATCAAGTAATTTCCTAAAATAATTCTTATAAAATACTTTAAAATATAAGTCATTTCCTTTTTAATTTCCTGCAAAAGTTTATATTTATAATTTCCAAGAAAAAAACGCCTTTCGTTTAATTCCATTAAGGAAATATAATCTCCATTCGGAATTCCAATAAGCTTGTTTATTAAAGAAAGAAGCCAGAACATGAGGAAATGGAATGTTACGATTATCGCAGCCCGTTTTAAATGCTATCAAATGCTATTACTGTATAAAATGTTATATCTGGTTGATATATTGTAGTTCCAGAAATGGCCTTATCTTTAAATCTTTATATCTTTATAGAACAAGGGACTTGTAATAATATATTTATTGAATACATATTTATATTTATATAAATAATCCCAAGCCGAGGTTAATTTACATAGTTGACAAAGTTTAAAATAATTTAAAACCCATTAATGTGACTTAATTAAAATAGCACTTGCGACTGAAAGTAAGTTTTTAATATTTTTAAAAGTCAGTTTCCTAAGGTGGTCCTCTTAGGCATTAAATCGGAATTTATGTTGAGGCTTCTGGAACACTTAGACCTCGTTTTATCTCGTTTATATTGGCTCTTAAGACACTGACCTTCACCCCAACTCAAGCCGATAAAAGGCGAGATGAATGAACAATAAAAAGAAAAACTTAGATAGGTCGAGTTCAGACTCCCTTTTTTTTCTGGCTTATCTCGGGCAGTATTTAGGGTCCCGCATGAACTCCCCCAGTGATTTGCTCCTGGCCTCTCAAGTGCACTATTTGTTTTTTCTCTCCCGTTTTTTGTCACATTTTTGGTCACATTTTAGGTCTGTGTGCGTGTGTGTATGTGCTTCTCTTTTTATCAAGTTAATTCCCAAGAACCCGCTCAATTGTTAGCTCAACAGATCTGGGATCGGGCCACTTAGCCTAACAGTAATCGACGCTAAACGCTGTCTTGCTGATTGCTGACAACTTAATCAACGAAAGAAAGCCGAGGGAAAGGCATATGAAACAAGGCGCTCCATATGGCCATGCCAGCTAATATCTGTGTGCCGACGTCTATCTATAACGCCCATATATAGTATATATATATATACATATACTCTAGATGTGCACCCGCATCTAGACTGCGCTACTTTGGGGGGAGACGGACGGACGCAGACGGCGCGTCCCTGAACTTTGGGCGAGATCAATTTGCACTGTCCGCGAATTGGATTCGAAAAATGCGAAAAGCGAAAAACGAAATATGTCAACGAACAGAGAACAGGCTATATAGTAGGATCATCTCTCTAAATGACAGATCTTTGTCTTGGTCTGATCTCTGGGAACTTCCGACTTCTCCACGCCCTATCAACCTCGCCAAGTCTCTGCGGCTTCTAGAATTGTGAAATTTGTACTGAGTTGATTATCTTTGTGCTTTGTGGAAAGGGATGTGAAATCTTCTAGCTATAACCTTTCTATTAATCTGTCTGAGGCTGACAGACCGCAAAATGGTTATAAAATAGTAAGGTTAAACCCTATCTAGGTTTGCTTGTGCAAAGGTGCCGTTTGAGTTTTTCTCCTGATTAATGTTAAAATCAAATACAATCAATGTATTTATTGGAAACAGTTGTAGGTATTAAAAATTAAAATCTTTAGTTTATAGATAATAAAAACAAACTGTTTCATTTTTTTGAAATATTTTTTCAAAACAAGAACAACTTCACAACAAAGCAGAGTAAAAATAGTGACGATCTCACTTCTCGTAAAGCTGAGAATGAGGTCAGTTCGGTGCTGCAAAACATAGATTTTAGATTTTTTGACTATTTTTTACTACTTGTTCTTTTTATTTTCAAACAATGCTATATTTTTTGGTCAGTCAGAGGCACTAACATTTTTTACGCCTTGCAATTTGAACATTTTTTTAGTGCTCTCAGTTCGCTGGAGTTAATATTATGCGAGTACTTACTTATAGTCTTTGGAAGCCCTCGGCCAGTTTTGATTTATTTGCGGCGGTCTTCGTGCATTTTAATTGTATTTGTATTTGTGTTTTGTGACATTGTTGACTTAATTGGCCCCCGAAACGAATCGTTTGCCATCCGCAATGCAAATTGGATTGCTGCCACTATTTGATTGGGCTTCGATACGCGCGATCAGCCGTGATCTATGGCCAAATGCCCTTGCCCCCTCAATTTGGACAGCAGAAAGTGTATAGCCAATGAATCGATCAAATATAAATATCATAAATACTTGGTACAATATGCATTTGGGAGATTGAAAGATTGAAGTAGTCGAAAGAGTTGAATTTTAATTGAAATATTCAATATTATGTTGTATACATTTAGACACATTTTAAAGGGATTTTATTTTCGAAAACCCCTTTTTTTTAACTATTATACGAACTTGTTTTTAATAATATAAGTCACTTGTTCAGTGTATAAAATGACCTATATCTTTGCCTTTTCCTGCATTTGTTGCCTCCTCGATTATACATTTTATTCTTTAGTCTGCTGCACCATATAGTCTTCCCCGATAAGGGTCGGTCGAAGATGAAAGATCCCAGTTAAAATGGGTAATTTTACATATCGAAACATATGTATGTAGCCATGTATTTGGACATATACTATATGCATACGAACATATATGGTACATATATGGGCATATGTGCCCTATGCCGATAAAGCAATCATTGTCGGTCACCACTGCCCATAAACGTTATGGGCCACCCTGCGAAACTGTCCGTTTTCCGATTTCTTTATAGAGCTTTCAAAATAATTATTACAATAATTAACAATCGGCACACGTACACAATTAATGACAGTCGATTCCGATTTTAATGTTCAATCACTTGGCGAGTCGCAAATTTTTGGCTTAAAGGCGCTGCGCATGCGCCAAAGCCAAATTGAAATCAAAAGGGGAAAACAGCTGTAAATTATAAAAAAAAAGTATATACATATATGTATATATATAGATGTATATATATATAGAGGTATATATATATATAGATGTATATATATTTAGATGTATTTTTTTTATAGTGAGAATTTTATTGCAGTGCAAGACAAAGTACAAGTGCAATAAAAAAAGTATACAAACTTACAAGGAAAATAGTGTTTAGTTCTTCAAATTCGATTTTCCTAATTTTCTTAGAAGCGATTGCTTTATTCTAGTGAAGGGAACCAACCTATCACCAGCACGCCACCTGTCGCCTGGCTCTGGCAATCAATACGAGTGAGGAAGAGTGGTTGGAAATATTGCGTGGCATTTAATTTACTTTCGACATGGCAGGGCAACTCTATTTTCAGTTCAATGTGCCATTTTCCGCAGGAGGGGGCGGCGGAAGAGGTGGCGGTGGATCGTAAACCCAAATTGCATTCCGAATGCCTCATAATTGTGGCCGCGTGGTTCTTAGTTATTCGGGCCCACCGACCACTTAACGAAAGCGAAACGAAATTAAATGCAGTTGACCCAAAAATAGCGCGAATGCCCGCGCCTGCCACAAAAAAACAACAAAGTATTATTAAGAAAAGGCTAAAAAACACACAATGGGGGAACAAAATACCTACTGCAGGTCGGTCCATTGAATAGTGGAATATATAGTAATGATATGCTATAATTTTATCATTTCACTATATATTTTCATATTTCTAAAAGAGAGAATCTCTCAGAGAGCATCGACAAATAAACTCTCTCATTCTCCATTGCTTGTACATTGCAAGCCCAATATGGAAGAGTGAGCCAGAGGATGAGAAAGAGAGCAAAATGAGCAAAAGATCATTCCAAAAAGCTCACTGAGAGAGCATCTACAATGAAAAGCGAAAACGTCTCTCGCATTTAAAGAAAAACTCCAGCTCTTCAGACCGCTTTTCATTATCGAGCACCCTGTCCAAATCGGGGCTTTCCCTCTGGAGCAAGTGTCGTCATCAGCTGTGAGCGTGCAGTGGGCGTTCCAAGGGGTGGCTGGGGCGAGAGGTGTGAGTGTGTGCGACGTCAACAATTACACATGTGGCCCAGGTCAGGATTGGGGTGCAAAGGTGCTGCCCAGACCGCTGTTACTTCGCCATTCAGCTATTAACCCAATTCCCGCGTGCATTGGCTTCGGGCGCAGTCCGAGTCCGAGTGCCACCCACAAGACCACATGGCACAACGCTCAATTATGCTTATGGCCGCCACAACACAAAGAAATCCTCGATTGAGGAAAATGCATTTCCCTACGTCGACGTCGACGTCGCCTTTGCTGCCTTTGCTACAGCCAGTGGCTCTGCCTCTGTCGGCTTCGACTTCGACGTTGACGTTGACGCTGACTTGACCCATTTATAGACTTTTAGACCGGGACACGCCCACCCACGGAGCCGGGGGCAGGGCGCAGCACACAAACCACATCCTGACGTCAAAGCTGTCGATGACGAATAGCTGTCGTTGTTGTATTTTAATTTTTTTTTAAGTTAAGAGTGTTGTTGGAAATGTATTAAATGATGCGTTTTAATTTACATTTTGTGATTTTATTTGCAGCACATTGTCAACATCCGGTGCAGGAGCAACAGGCGCAGGAACAGGAACTGGAGGAGCATCGGCAGCGGATGCCTACAAAATGGTGCACCAAAGCAACGAGGATGCCATGAACAAGATTCCACTCAAGTCGGCCGGCGGCCTGGACTCGGATGAGGAGAAGAATGGGGGCGAGCTGATGCAGGACACCGCCGCCGCCGAGGAGGCGCGACGCGAGCAGATGTGAGCATAAAAATGGCATTAGCCAGGACATGGACAGACGCAAGGACGTGGGTCCTTGACAAGGGGAGGGGAACTGTAGCCATAAAAATCGAGTTCAATTAAATCCCTTAAAGCAGCCAAGGCAGCTATAGTGTGAAGTAGTATTAAAAGCTGGGGATAGCAGAGAACATTATATTATCGATACTGCTTCGATATATTAACATTACGATAATTGTGCGATAAAATGTATTATTTTTATCGAGCTAATAAAATCGAAAGATGAAACGAATAAATTAAAAAAACAGTTATTGTAAATGTTTCGAATATATTGATATTTAAAATCCAAAATGCAATACTTTTTGATATTTAAAGTTTCGTTATATCAAAGTATGCAACATTTTCTTTATTTTTTTAATATCTTAGATATTCTATGAGTTACTTTTTTGGTGAATATTGTTTCGATAGAAGGACCCAAAAAAGTTTAACAACATTTTTTGTACATTTTTCGATAATATCGATTTTTATAAAGTAGTAATTTTATTTTCCCAAAGTAGGCCCTTGTAATCTAATTTTGTAATACAAAAGGGACAATTTTTTACATCAATTTAGCCTTGCACTTTCTGCTATCCTAAGTGAATATAATTTCCATCTCATTTCAAATCTCGATTAGAATCCGGAAAGTAGTCAGAGCTATAAAATATTATCCAAAATGTATTTCAATATATATTCGATCATATTTTCCCTATTCTTCACTTCTCGAAGGCGTGCCAATGTCCTGGCCTGGATGAAGAAGCTGACCATCGTGCTGATCTGCTTCATCGGAATCGCCCTGATTAGCTACGTGATCATCAGCCTTTGTTTCAGTGGTGAGTTTTGGGCAATTTTTGGAGGAAGGCAACCCACATCCAGATAACAAATCACTCACCCATGGCGAACTAAACCCAACTCCTCGTAGAACGATAGACCTTTATTTTGTACCATATATAGTAGTATGTAAGTAACTGAAGAGTGACGGAAGAGACAGACTATAAAGACAATTTGTTTGGACTGAACATTGTACGTATACCCCACAAACTGCTTATTTGTCTCTGCATGATCTCGTACCATCTTAACCAAGCACCTGGCATTTAATATAGTTCAAAAATAATTTCTTCTATTGTGGCACCAAAAAGTATTCACATGAACAAAACCCAAACCAAAAACTTTACACCCTAACTCACTAAATACCAACAACAACCACAACAACAACAACGAAGACTGGCCAAAATCGACACCAAATAGAAATAGCACAACAACAACAACTACGACAACAACAACAACAACAGAGGCAACCTCAGTGGCATCAGCAATTGCAACAACATCAGCAACAGTCGCCGCAGCAGCAGCAGCAGCAACTTTTGAAACTTCAACAACAATTGCACCAACAACAATTAGCACCAGCACAACAATAGCAACAACAACAACAACTACACCAACAACACCACCACCACCACCAATAGCAACAACAACAACAACAAGCAGAACAAATAGCAATCCCAGTTCCACACTTAAAACATTTACTTCAACAGATGAGCAGCAGCAGGATCATGATCAGGATCGTAAGGGAAACATTGGTAACCTGAATCTACCCACCATGGCCAGCACTCCGGCGGATGATGCTCTGCCCAGTGTGGCCGCCTCCACAGCAGCCATCACGGATCAGATACGCATCGAGACGAGCGATGAGTTCGAGTCGATACTGGGCGTCTATCAGCACGGAGCAGTCAGCTCCGATAATCTGGAGTGCAGCAAGATTGGCAGGTGAGTGGCGGTGAATTTGCATGACTGAAATATGGGATTATTCTAGGAATACTTCTACCTTACTTTCTTTAAGAAGAAAATGGGTCAACTTTTGGCCTAACAATTTGGAACACCTTCAATGGTTTTATAATCATAACGTGGCTTAAACTCAACCGATTTCACTATGGTTTGGATTTTTCTTCTTGGTTTTTATAGAAAAGCATTTTTCTGAATTTAAAACTCGATAACTCATTTCTTTGCCAAATTTTAACAATTTTGATTTTGATGATATTACTTTTTTTTTAATTTAAATGGGTAAATTGTTTGCCTACAAATTTGTAGCACCTTTAAGAGTTTTATGGTCATACCTTGGCTTAAACTCAACCGATTTCACTCTGGTTTGCTTTTTCTTTTTGGTTTTTATAGGAAAACTTTTCTGCATTTATAACTCGATATCTAATTTTTTGTTTTCAAAATTTTAACAATTTTGACGATGTAACTAACCCCTTACCTTTTTTTGATATTCTATGGATATCTTATATATCTTGTTAAAGTTAAATGTAGGTACACCGAGTAAACAATGACTTACTTCCTTTTAAAGACGAATTCTGGATTATAGTACTTAACATAATACTTCAACTTGTAATAATATTTCACTATGCCTCTTACAGTGATATCCTTAAGAAGAACGGCAGCGCCGTGGACGCGGCAATAGCGGCTCTGCTCTGCAACGGACTGCTGACCATCCAGAGCATGGGCATCGGTGGCGGCCACCTGATGAACGTTTACATTCGCAGCGAGCGCCATGCCACGGCCATCGATGCTCGGGAACTGGCTCCTTATGCCGCCGAAATGGACATGTTTGACCAGCAACCAGAAAAGTCCTACAAGGGACCACTGAGTATTGCCGTGCCCGGCGAGGTAATGGGTTACCACGAGGCCCACCAGAGATTTGGCCAGTTGCCGTGGTCGGATCTGGTGGCACCATCGCTGGAGCTGTGCGAGAAGGGACACCATGTGTCGCTGCACATGGAGCGGGCCCTGCATCAGGCCTTGCCGCACATCAAGGAGCACGAGCAGTACCAGTAAGTTATCCTAGTTATCGTAGGATCCAAGATATTCCATTGAAACGCACACACCTTTTTCTAGGATTTATTTGAACAAGGAGACTGGCAAACCGCATAGCGCTGGCACGGTGGTGAAGCCCCCAAAGAATCTCTGTGCGACATACAAGCTTCTGGCGGAGAATGGACCCATGGATCTGTACAATGGCACTCTGGCCAAGCTATTGGCCGATGATCTGCGCGATGTGGGCAGCATTGTTACGGGCGATGATCTTTTGTACTACGAGGCCGATGTGATTAACTCCATTACCATGGATCTGGGAGAGGATACACTGTATGTCCTGCCCCCGGTTAGTTCCGGCTCTCTGGTGGCCCATGCCCTGAGCATTCTGCAGGGCTATAACTTCACAACAGCCGATCTGGCCACTGAGGAGCTGCGTGCCCGTACCATCCATCGTTTCGCTGAGGCCCTGAAGTTTGCCTTTGCCCAGCGATCGGAGCTGGGTGACATGCATTTCATAGATGCCCGGGAGCTGGTCAGTCGTCTGAATAGTCCGGAGTTTGGAGATCAGAACAGGGCCAAGATCAATGACTCTCATGTGCTGCAGGATCCGCAGGCCTATGGCGCTCAGTATGCCACCAACGAAGATCCGGATGGAACTTCCCATTTGGTAGTACTGGCGCCCAATGGGGACGCCGTCTCGGCGACCAGCTCTATTAATTCCTAGTATGTATATAATATGTTTGTACTATGAAATATTAACATTAATAATTCCATTTATACAGCTTCGGTTCCGGTTTGATTGGAGCCCGCACGGGCATCGTGCTGAACAATGGCATGAACGACTTTGCCGTGGAGAACAATTTCTTTGGCTTGCCCAAGTCGCCGGCAAATACCATTGAGCCGCACAAACGACCCATGTCCTCGCAGTCGCCCATCCTGCTGGCGGATAAGAATGGTGACATGCGCCTGGTCATTGGAGCCGCCGGCGGTAGCAAGATCATTCCGGCCGTAGTCGAGGTGGCCGCCAAGGTGCTTTGGTTCGGCGAGGATCTGCGGGCGGCGGTGAGTGCGCCCCGCTTCTACCATCAGCTGCTGCCCGATGTCCTGGAGTACGAGGACGGGGGCTATCCGGATTCGCTGCTGCAGCTTCTCACCCAAAGGGGCCATCGCCTGAAGGCCGTGAGCAACACCAAGGCCTCGGTGGTTTCAGCCATATCCAGAAATGCCACCGCCATCTATGCAAATGCCGATTACCGTAAGCGCGGTGGAGTGGCGGGCTTCTAGGCGGTGTCCCAAAGGATGGGCTTCTCCACGAGGAAGTCCACGCGCTCATTCACACACACAACATACACACAAACACTCAAACCCATCACACACTCGCTCGCACACACACTCGCTCGCACACACAAGCGCACACTCACACGCACACTCACACTCACACGCCTCCTCATTGAGATTAAAATGTGGTGGAGTCGATCAATTCGCATCACGCAAAAGTATTTAAGCTAGCTACGACTTTTTTACATACTATGTATATCGTACGTTATATAAATTTATATGCTACTACCTAACTACTACACAATAAAAACAAAAAGAAACAACAAAGCTGGGAGCATTCTCAAGAAATTCTTTATATTATATGTATATATTTCTCGCTGTTTACTGGTGTTCAAGAAGGTGCTCTGTCTACATGTTCTTCATTTCTTTGGACATCAAAAAGTACGTCTTACCATATCTTGGCAGATCTAGTTAAATGCCTAAAAGTAGGCATTGGCTTACTGAAGTCATAAGATACGAAGAGACCTCACTCTGGCAATGAAACCTATGGGAAACAATGAGAAATATGCACTCTTTCTTTTTCTTAATATGCATTAAGAGATCCACAAAACAAATTTGAAGTTTAAGGCTTTATAGCTTTTGTTAAATAATTATTTTTTGCAGTTTCCTAGTTTATTTTTTGAAGTTAATAACTAAATTTACCAGTGCGTATACGTAATTTCTTGGAACTCGGCTTATAAATGCCTTGAGTAACATTAAAGTGTAAGTGTAAAAAAATTACGTATACGCACAAGTGATTTCATTATTTATTTTAGTATTTAAATTTAATATAAAACATAGTACCAAGGATCAGCAGATATATTAGGAAAATATTCCATTTTGATCTCTGCAACCCTCTTGGAATACAATACCTTATAATAATAATTAAAAATCCTTCCTCTTAGATTTCAATAAACTTAATAGGAATTTTTTATTTCTGGAAAGCAACATGTAACGTTTTTTTTTGTTGTTTTAACATTTGTTGGCAATCGACATCGCTATCGTTATGGCTATTAAAATTATGATATTTGTAATATACAGATATATATTTATAATTATATACAGAACTAAGACTAAGTGCTACCCTGTAGTGGTTGTAGTTTGATTGCCGCCCTTCCTTGGCCTTCGGTAAGTTGATATATCCTTATAATGGTATATGTGTACAGGCGCATCATGTGGTTTAGTTCTTTTTTCATATTCTTTTCTTTTTTCTATTTACAACTTGGGACTAGATGCTGTGTGAAGAACTACTATATGTGTTTTTATATATACGTATATACAATGCGAGAGAAAGGGTTGGCGATCAGTGAATTGATCAAAGGATGCTGGGTCCTACGAGTTAAAATACTAGCTGCTTAAAAACAAAGTAAATACAATGCCAAAATGCTTAGCTAAGCTGGCAGTTGGCCAAACCTAACAATATATAGATGTGTGTAGCCGATATTTAGCAGTAACCTGTAGAGCTGTGAGTAATCTAGGCTTTGTTCTGGGACACACTGTATTGGTTAACTTCAGGGACATTTTTCAAGACATTACAAAAAAAAAAAAACAAAAGTTCAATAAAATATCATATGAGATTTTATATAGGCTATTTAAAGTGTAAATATTTGGGCTTATAATTTTCGTTTTTCATTTGGAAATTCCCCCGTCTGGCTGTGTCACCTTCAACTTCGCCTAGAAAGCACAACTTGAGACATTTGCAATGCCTCATTTTCCACACACAAGTTAAGTAATATTGGCTTCGTGTTTCTCGAAAAGTATCGAAATCGTATAGTTAAGCATTTGTTTTGTTGTTTGTTTCATGTTTTCGTGTGTATGGTTTGTTCTTTAAGTGGGTCAAGTACAGAAATCCGTTTGCGCTGCCAGTTTGTTTTTGGGGAAAAATCTCTTAATTCTCTCTCCTCCATCGCTGCCTGTTCCACTTCCTCTTCCGCTTCCGTTTTTCCCTTTTCCCCTCTAGATGTGCAGAGTGGCACCGGGCATGGAGGCGGAGCCACCGGCACCTGGCTTGGCCGATGTCTGCGGCGGCTGTAGATCCTTGCACTGCTCCAAGTCAATGACCAGGCAGTCGTAGGCCGGCGGCGGCAGCTCGAACTTGACAACGCTCTCATAGCTGGGCGGCAGGGAGTCCACAATGCGCAGCACATCGTTCTGGGAGTTGATCTGCCGGATGATAAACACAAATATGTATATCTGTAGCCATATATAAGAAATCCCATATTTGTAGTGACTCACGTGCGGCATGGCTCCATTGGTGGCTCGATTGCCCGCCTCATCGATGGGCCCCGCCCAGATGCAGACGCCCATGCGGTGCGTGACATAGCCGCAGATGATCACACTGATCAGCAGCATCCCAATGCCCAAGGCAAAGACCAGCCAGCGAGACTCTGGACTATTGTCCCGCAGATTCTTCTCCAGCTGCAGGGCGCAGAGTATGAGCACGGGCACGGCCACCATGGCCACCAGAAGATCCACGATTGGACGCTGGGTGCTGGGTCCAGCGTTCAGGGGCCTACGTCCGGATCCCGAACCAGATCCAGCGCCCATTGCCGATCCGCTATGGAGGCCCATCGGATGGGAACCGAAGTTCTGGTTGCTGCTGTTCGGGGTCAAGGTGGAGCGGGCCACCACCGTGTTGTGGTTCTGTAGCACCATCCTGGAAAATAGAGTAGAAGTCGGGTAATTATAATTACAGGTATATTACAACATAACAATTATATTACAACATCGTTGGAGAACGGAGAACTCATTGAATATATTAAAAATAATTGTACAAAATCAACTTTATATCAGTTGATAATAATTACAAAATTATTACAACATTACAATTGTATTATAATAATCGTTGCATAATTTTTTTCATTCATTTATCAAAAAACAAAGAGAAATTTGTTTAAGTATTTTTTCAAAATAAAATAAATAAAGACGCTGGTAAATAATCATATTGTAATAATTTTATTACAACAACGTTGGAAACATGGGAGATTTGTATAAATACAAGCAAATATCAGCTGCCAAGTAATATAAGTGGACATTAGACAATGTCTTCGGTATTGTTTAGCTATTTAAATTCTTTATTCAATATTTACTTTACTATTTTTTAATTTGATTAATATCAACAATAATTTACTGTGTTTTCTGAACACCCTCGAAAGATTAGTGACAAAAATATATAATAAAATAAATAAAAACCCAACAGAACGGAATGTGTAATCAATTTTTGTTTTGCTTATCTCTGTCTGAAGGTAATTTAGCCCGTCTAGAGACTTTATCTCATGTTTATTCTATGGGAGTATCGGCTAATTGGTGGCTCTCAATTGTTAATCCTCAATGAATAGGCATGGGACTGGAAGCGGTTCCTAGCCAACCAGACAATGGGTCATTATCTCTGCATTAGATTAGCTTCGAACCAATTTCGTAATTTAGGTATATAAGAAACTGAAAGTAAGCATCAGGTTACGATCATAATGCATTTATATATTAGTTGTAAAATATTATTTATGATTTCTTCCTCTTGAGCAGTTTATAGGTGCTGTTAACTCTCTCTGTCAAGTGCTCGTTATCCCATACAAAGACTTGGCATTAATTAATTAAATTAAATAATACTTTTGACAAAAAAGGAAGCTACTTTTGGTAAGCCGAAGTTTTTAAACCCTTGCAGTTTGCAAATTGTTAACAAAATCGCTCATAACTCTGCCAAAAGTGCATTAATTTTATAAAAATAACTTAAAAAGACACCGTTAAGCAGCACCAGTTATCCTTTAAACCTCGATACAATGGTATTTATTCTGCACTGGAAACTAACAATAAGCTTAAGAAGGTGAAGGAGTAAAAGCTAAGCCGTGAAATCTTACTGATGACTGGGTGTAATGTGTGACAACACATTCTTGTTTAATTGCTGTTTATCGATAGGTTTTGGCAAATATTTTCCATAAATTGTATTAGGTTTTTAATATAAACATTGATAAGTGACTCTGCCGTACCCCGGCACCGTCCCAATAAAATCAACTGCGTCACAGAGCGAGGCGGAGGAAACCAAATATTTGCTAAGCATTTCTCGTTTGGAGTCCAATTAACATTGGTTAGCATTCAATTGCCGGGCCAGATGTATCATATTCCGATATCTCTATGTATGTATTGTATATATCTTTATATATATGTGTATGCTGTGGTCTTTATAGTGAGTACTACTCGTACCTGGGATCAAAGGCGTTGCTCAGCAACAAGTCGTAGACGGCGCGCATTTCGATAAATGTCGCTTTTCTCCTGTACAATCGCTGTCTATTTTGATTTTATTGATATCAATTGCTTAATTTATTACGCGGTTTTTCTATATTTTTCAGTCTTTTTATGTAGCGAAATGTTAGCACATTTATTCAATGATTTAAGGGCTCGGCAAAATGATGCAATCTTTGATTTTTTCAGCCACCGGGGTCTACGATTATAAAAGCGGGATTAACCAACCTACTTTCTTAATTAAATCACAATTACATTTTAAAAGATTAGAAAAACATGATTAACTGCCTTACAAAATATAAGGTTTTTAGTATTAAAAACAATTAAAATAATTATTAATAAAATTTCTTTAGCCTCTTATTAGTTACAAATTTACAATTTTATCACAAACAGAAGCATTTTTATCAATTTTAAAATTCTTATTAATTTTAAATGTTGAAATGTTTTATTATGTTCCCTTAAATTCTTTCCCAGCAGCAACTATAAATGTAATTTTTCTATAAACAAAAAAAAAGCAACATGAAGTGTTTAACATTTTTTCCATCTATCTCGTAATTTCTCGACCGGAATTAATTAGTTTCTGTTTTTCTTTTTTTTTTTCAATTAAATCTTTGAGACTACTTTTAATTTGTTTACACTTTATCTTTATTTATAGTTTGTATTTATTTATACTTTATATTTATAAGTATTTGTTTTTCATTTCATTTGTTTTATTTGTTTTCTCCTCCTTTTAGTTTGTAATTTATGTGAATTTTATTTGTAGTTTTGTTGTTTGTCAGCCATTTTAGCGAGGAGCGGCTTTATGATTCTGTTTTTCCCCGACTCATAAAAATCTTGCACCAGAACACAGAGATAAGGGCTGGATCACATGGCGTATACTCGATCTCGCCAAACTGTAGTGCGCCTTATTAATGTGCCAGAACGATGAGAGAGATCGGTTGACTTCGACGATAGGGACCATGCACGTGATTCATACTCCTTACACATTTATTATTTGTTTCAATAATGTCACAACGTTTAACAAGAAACAAAAAAAACAAACAAACACAATTAAAGCCGACAGCCGAAATGAAAACAAACACAAAACACAATGGGAATTAAAGCCAGCATAATCGGGCTGAAACCAATTCGTGGCGATCTGAGCCGGTGAAGTGTTGAAGTCCGACTGGAAAAGCGTCGGACAAAAAACTGGCCCTATAGCATAATCAACGCAATGCCCGCTGCGGTGATCGGGAAATGGTTATTGAAATGGACTTCGGACATACCCAGGGAGTGGAAAATATAAGGGAAACCCCATAGTTTCTGCTTATTCTCGGTTATTGTAAGTATAAACCTTAAGTTCTTATATTTATTTTATTGTTTTATTATAGTAACTTGTTTTATATTTTATGGCTTTAAACTTTAAGTTTTTCCTTAGTTTTAAAATAAAATTTCATGAGATTATACATTTTTTGTCAAAGAGATTATATATTTTGACCCACTAAAACATGTGAATTCCTGTTTGTTTTCCCATATATTATTTTCCTTTTGTAACGCCCTAAAGTTCTTATTAAGTTTCCTAACCACAAACCTGCAATTAGTGCACCTTAACAGACAATTAAGCTTGAGTGATTTTATAGTAAAATCATTTTCACAAATTTTTACCTACAAGTATAATAGGGTTCAAAAAAATCAAGAAAGAAAAAAACTTCCGGAAGTCAAAGTTTTTTAGGAAAATTAAGGCTTAAAAATATAATAACTGGGCTTCTGGCAGATATTATAATACGCCGACAGGAGTATTAAAATTTAAATATTTATCCATCATTTTATAAGATTATTTTTTTGGAAAATATAATAACTCGGCTTAAACTGTTTACTTCGGAACGCACATTGTATACTCCACTGGATCAGAAATGGCTCCTTAATGGCATTGCTAACTAAAATAAAATAATGCCCTGCCAGCGTACAAAAACCAAAGCTTGTGTTAATTATTATAGTTAAAATATTAAGCTGATAAAAATATATATCAAACAACATATATATAAAAAAACGTAAGCTTTCTATAAGCTATAAACTCGCCTTGATGGACAACAAAAGGGGCAGCACTCGCCAGCATTAAATTGCATTTTATTTCGAATGAAAGCTAAGCGAAAAATCAATTCGATACAAAAAGAGAAGAAGCGAGTGTACGTGGAGTATATAATATGATTAAAGTCCTTGTCATTTAGCTTTATCTGTGAGTAGATACAGCGGTTGCACTGGCTCCTCAAATATTTTGAACTTTATCTGAGAGTTTTCTGAACTCTGGTAGCACAGATACAGATGCAGATACCGAAGTCAGATACCAGATACACCCCGATCTGAAGCATCTGGGTAGACGTTGAAATGCTAAAGATACCTGGACGGGGGAATGCAGAGCGGAATCCAGAAAGTGTCACCTTTGGAAATTTGCAATTATAATTTGGAACCCGCTGCGCTTCTCATGAATGAAGCACCCAGACCTCGTCCGATGCAATAGTTACATTTAATGGCATCTCCCCTCATCTGATCATCTGACAAATGCAAATATGATGTTTATATATACTTCATACACTGATAAGACAACGCCCCGACTTTCCTCAAATACAACCGCCGGTTGTAAGATGCTCGTCATTGATCGTTCCCGGGTTCTTTTGTTCTTAAAAGGCAGGGTCTCCTCTTAACTGACTTTGCCTTTGAGTGATTTAGTGCCGTTTTTAATTTATAATGTCTGGTGTTATTTATTTGTTTTTTTTTTTCTTGGGTGCTGTCTCCGTTATAAGTTGACTCCGATTTGCGTAAAGAAATCGGAGCGCATTAACCTGTGCCCTGCTTTTGAATTTCCCTCGAAATATAAATAAGTTCCCAGTGCCAGGCAAATCGAAGCCCATAAACAAGCAGCATTTTTCCACTAATTCGAGGCATTTCAACTAGTCTGTGTTTACAGCGAAAGTAAGCAAATCTAATATAGTTTTGTATAGTTTATAAACAAGTGTTTTCTGTTCGTATTTCCACAAGAGATTTCGCGAAAAAGTTCCTAAGCGGGAATAAATTATTTAGAGACGAAGAGAGGAGTATTTTCTTGTTTATTCCGGTTAATAGTATTAATAATGATTAGCTCATAATTTAATTTAAATTTTAAAACATCAAGTGAATCATTTTGTTCCCATGGAACTGAAATGAAGAGAAACTGTAATGAAAAACTGAGTTGGAGATAATAAAAAAATTAATCTTGTTGGTTTTAAACTTCCGTAAAGCGGTTTATAGACTTCCGGCCTGCGTAGTGCCACGTGACGTATTTACACATCTATATATATATATTTATTTGTAATATTTATCAGTCACAAATTGCATCAACATCGCTTGGAAAATAGCAACAAGTCATTGACCAGATGTCTGATATTATTTATCTTCCCAGAACAAAGCGATAATGCGACGTATGCCTGAAAATACAGATACATCTCTTTATCGGTTGCATGTGCAGCCCCACCTGGCACGGCAGCTAACTAGCAAAAAAAAAAGCAAAAATACTAACACAAAAAAGGCACAATTGAAAAAATAGAATAATAAATATATGTTTACCTGAAATACAAATTAGCTGTCAATGATGACGACACCCACAAGAAAAACACACGGCATTACGGGAAAACCAAAAGGAAAGCCGACCAAGAAAAGCTGGCAAAAGCTAACCATATACATAGATAAAGACGTATGTGTATTATACTTTATAAATGTGGCAATTACCCAGTGAGCTTGACTTTGAAAACAGAGGGACAGGGGACAGGGGAGGAGAGAGAGACTCTGATCGAGAATCGAGCGTCAGCAGTGGCCCAGAAACCCAATTGGAGTACAAATCAGCCAAGTGCAGAGATCACACACCAGAACACACTAAATATATAAATATATATCATATGCACACTCAATTTATGCACAGCATATCGAATTTCTGATGACTCGCCGTAAGTTCTTTTCGAGGGAGATGCATTTCTTGATTGTTACCGCTTAATTTGCATTTAGTTCTTTTCTTTCCCCCCAAGACCTTTACATTTTTCACTTACTTTCAGAAGGGAAATACTATATATAGTATATAGAAAAAACCCTACGCTGTGAAAAGGTGTACAAAATGTACACAGAATTACCCACGAAACCACAACAACAATGCCATAAAAGTATATGATTCGTATGAATTTCCCTATTTGTTTTTTGGGCAATGCCGTCATTCGTATACTATAGCTATGATTCAGCACGAGATATACATATATATATACATAGTATATATATGTACAGAGACCCAGGTATCTGGAGGGAGCAGATTGCAGTTGGCCTGGAATCTTCGGACGGGGGCTTAGCCACACCAGATAAGGCCGGATACTGCAGCTAAAGCCCTCTCAAAAGATATAGATATATACTATACTATATAGCAGGTACCCTGTAAGTATATATGGCAGGGAATTTTTTATTGTGTGTTTATATACCTCAGATTGCCATTAGTTGCCAGGGCCAGAATGCTTTAATTGTTCAGACAGATTGGATTGTTGGATTACATTTCCAGTAAATTCAACTGTAAGCTCTATGGTTTTCCACATTTCTTGAATTCTAGTTCCACTTAAGTGCTTGATATTATGACACAAATTAAGCAAATAATAAAGCAACATCTGATTACTTGCCACACGTTTAAAGCAGGAAGAACTCTTCACAAGTATTCTTTGGGCTCCCTTTTTTTATATTCCAGAACAATGCACAATTTAATTAAAATTCCTCTGACAATACTCCCGACCTCCCTCACCATTAACCGATGTGTGGCAATCTATATAGCACAACAATTTCCTTAATTGCCGCGACAAAAAAGGGGGAAAAAACAGAGAAAAAATCATAAAAACTAAAGCAAAAGCGGGGCGGTGGGAGCTTGACGAAACCACGACGCCCACAAAACTCATGGGAAGTGTCTGGCCCACTTTGCCAGGGAGTCCGAGTCGGATATATCGGACTTGTGCCGAAACAGCCAGGGTCAAGATAATAGGAATCGCATTCCAACTGGCCCCATCTGGCCTGCTTTAGATAAATCCAAAACAAATTGAAACGACACTGCAAGTTAATTAACAAATGTAAGGGAAAGACTTTTACAATTGAAATGATCCGTTTTCAAAGTGTTAATTGTATTTTGGAAAGTATAAGTGAAATGTATGGTTTTTGGTTGCCTCCGGGGTTAAGAGTTCAGTAAAACGGTTGAAGTTGATCTTCTATAGTCTCTTCTCTTGGGAAAGTGTTTGGTTGCTTGGAAACCTATGAGAGTTTTGGATGTTCTTGTTCCTGAACAATTGAAGAAATCAATAAACAAATAACTTTATCCCGTCAATTTGTCAGTTATTTGTTGTGTCAATTCATAATTTATTTATTATATATCTAAGAATCCATAATTATTGTACACTTCAATTTATTTGTGGACACTCTTAGTGTAACCACCATTGTACCCATGGGAATTTTTCAGATTTAAGTGCTTTACATGAACCAGAAACATTGACGATTCCACCACATGGTAGCCGCATTATTAATGTATTAATTGATCAGATCCCAGTGCCGCCTTAATTGTGAATGAGAGGGGCGAATTTATTCGTCGATTGACTGACTGACTTATGACTACAGTGAAAGCTTTCCAAGAAGATATCTCTTGCCGCCTCCACTGTAGTGGTCCCTGCCTTCGGACACGTAGAAAACTCTTTCATTATTTTTTTTTTTGAAACCACGGTGACACTGTCTCTGCTATATTCTTTTTTCTTTACTCTATAATTTCGTACAAAAGTTGACAAAGCCCGTTTAAAGAATAGTAGCTATGCCACAGCTTCTTATAATTTATCAAACTGATCAATAATTTCTTGTAAAATTAGATAATCAACTAAATTAAGAACTACATAATATATGGCTATAATGGGTATAAAGGGGTATTCAAAATTTGCTAGTCAAAATTTTGTAGGTATTTTTTTCTCCCTCTGCTGGACTGCGCAAGAAGTGTGTATGTACAAAGAGACTATATATAGAAACTAATGTTGAAAAAAATTGAATTTATTTTCTTTTTTTGGCTGCTATCAATAAATTTTATTTATCTGTTGTTGCTCTTGTTGATTCTTCTCGTTTTTTTAAAGAAACAAAAGCATTTCATTTAATTGTTTCGTTGGAAGTGTGGAAGCGTTTTTTGTTTATGTTTTTTTCCGTATTCCTCAGGCTTTTTTGTAGACATTATAAGGGATTTTTCCAAGGTTCCAAATGAAAGACACCTGTTTTTCTAAGCAGTTTCCTATTAATAGTTACATTTATTGGGCGAAATTGCACACAGAAAAAATATTAAGTGTGGAGTTGGTTAAATATACTAGGCAAATTTGTTCTGTGCTTGTCCCACATTTATACACAGAGAGAATTTTATATTGGGCGTGAACATAACCCAATTGAAGGAAAAATAACTAAACCTGAGTACATTATTAATTAAAGATTGTGACAAAACAATCTGTAGAATTAAAAAAGTCTGAAAACAGGTAGAAAAAATCCTCAAATAAAGTTATTCTTCTACTTACTTAACTATAATTCTCTCTGTGTATGTGTGCGAGTATGTAGAGGGAAAAGCACGTAACATACGTATGCACATCGGTTTTCCTCTGTCCCTGTCGCTCCTTTAGCTTTTCCCCATATGATGCATTTTATTTATAGCCCTAGAAATATTTAGGGGGTGGTAAGGGGTTTTTCAAGGGGGTGGTTTGGGGGGTTACTTGCGGTAAACATATGTTTTTTGGCACCGCCTACACTGAGCAAAAACTCAGCCTGGTATTGGGTATTCTAAACAGAATTTTTTGTTAAATAAAAACGTTTACTTTCATCTTAATCTTAATTTTAGAAAGTGTATGTATTTTTTGTATAGGAGCTATCTTGAGCTATCTTTCAAAGTTAAATTCTAATTTAAGTGTGTAATTTTTTGTTGAGATGTGTATAGTTATGAACCAATCATTAATGGCACATCCAGTTTTGATACCTCACGAGTTCTTAAATATTCTCTCGCTACAAGCTCTTTTATATTGAAAATTTTGTGGTGCGATTGTACTCACTCGAAAATGTTTTTTGGCCGCTTCTGATTTCGGTCTCTCTCACGCACTGCTCTCTCCCTCCTTCTCGTTTTCCGTCACTTGTTTCAGATTTGCGATTCTCCGCCTTTAATGCTGCCACTTTATTCACATTTGGGGAGCACCAAAGATAACCAAACAAAATAAAAACAAAAACGGGCACAGAAAATGTATCTTTTTTGAGTTGAGAATTATGCACGCGCTTGCTTCAATTGTTTTTCGTGTGATTTCTTGTGTGTTTTTAATTTATACAATTTTTTAAAATGATTTCTTCTTCGTTTTCGGTTTTTGTTATTATTATGTTTTTAATTATTTGCGGCTGCGGCTAATGAGATCGTTGGCACAAATAATTGCTGCAGGTTGAATGGACTTCCTCAGGGAGGGGATTTTTCTGGGACTCCTTCTGCTGGGATTCCTCTGCCTCTGGGTGAGAGTGAGTCCCCTTTTGCGGCCCTCTTATCGGTGCTGGCTTTGGGTGTACTCGTAGTGCTCCTTCCTGAAATTGGGTTCCTCGCCGCGCTCAGAGAAAACCCAACGCCTGTGCACCATTACAACAGATCTTCAAGGCGATCCTGATTCTCCTCCTCCTTCGGCAGGATTCGGATTGGCTTCCAGCACGCTTCTTCCTCTCTCCCCTTCTCCGTCCGCGATCCGTTCCCTCTCTCTCTCTCTCTCTATCTCGTTCACTGAACTTTGGAACACGACGAAGATATTGCGACGACCGGTCTAAGAGCAGGAACTGCCTTCATATACACATCTCGCGTATATAGAATTCAATTTTTGTTATTTTCTGTCTTCTGTCTTATGTCTTGTGTGTTCCGCCTTCAGTGCCTCTGTCTTCCGTGCCTCTGTCTGTCGCTCGGGTCGCCGTGCCGTACTTTCTGCGGACTGAATATCGAACCAGTGACGGAGAACGCTGAGAAGCAACTGCGAGATCGCAGATCGCGGATCGAGAATCGCCGCTGCCAGCTGCCAGAGCTTCTGCTTCGTCTCTCTCGCTTTCTGCCGGCGCCAATCTCTGCGTTGGGGTCTTCCCCCTTTGTGCTGGTGGGGAAGATGCTCTGAGAGTTGCACGCTCTTCGATCTCCGTTCTCCGTTCTCTCCACACGCCACACTAGAAATAAGTGATGACGGCAAGATGCTGGGGATCGGTGATCACCGTGAAGGGGTCACTGCCAGTGTCTTCTCTCCAAACAAAAAAGCCAAAAGATAGGTGAACTTGTAAGAAAGCTAGCTTAGTAGCTAGCTAGTTCCTAGTGGAACCATGGGCAACTTGCATTGGTGCTAGCAACACAGCACTTACACTCACTTTATTGTTAAACAATTCAGAGTTTGTTTATGCAGTTTTGCTAAAATATTGAAAAAAACACATGCGCAAGGCCTTTTAATAAATATATTTTTACTGGCTACACAAATTTACCTTCAACTTGAGTTGGCAGTTAAAAAAAATTAGGCTACAAATATTAAAAAAAAATAAATTAAAATACAAATTTGTTGTGAATACTCACAAATTGCATTGCTTACTTTAAGGTTAATTTTTTAATGTATTTTAGAAACCAAAGTGATTTCTCGAGATTTTGTTGATACTGTACAAAAAAAATTTTCTTATTGTATTCTTTTGCGGATACCCTAGAAATCACAGTGAACCAGTCACAATTACTAGGGTCCGACAGCTTCGCATCTACACAACTAGTATTACTCTCCCGCTCCCACTCTGGCGCTCTCTTTTGTGCGCACTGTAGGTCACCAATGATTAGCCGAAGTGTGAATCGTGACGCCAAAGAAGCCTTCGTGAATCTTCGCTAGCCCTCTCTCTCGCTCTTCTGCACCACTGTCTCGCTCGCTCCCAGCCGTCTGCTGATAAGAGATGCCGTTATCTGATTGCCAATGTGACACATTGGGGCGACGATGGGCCAACGCTTGTTATTGTTATTGTTGTTGCTTTACGATCTGCACACGCACACACGAAAGCTAAATAGACTGATAAGGAGAGGTGTCTTCTGGCTCCGTCCTCTGCCTTGTGGCTCCTTATCATGCGACTCCTCTATCGGCCACACATTCTGGTGCGGGATAAGTGATAAAATTTTGCACTTACCGTTATTTATTTGTGTCTTTTTCCGAATAGTTTGCTCCCAGAAATGTTAATGGGGCTTAGCGTAATCTTGGGACTAAGGTAGTATCTCTGCGGGGAGTTTTTGAGAATCCTACAAATCCGTCAAAAGATTTCAGTAGAAATCCAAAGTTTTGAAGAATTGTAAATGTTATAAGCTTTTTTTCCATAAAAATTAAAGAATCAATTGTTATTATAAGGAATCCCGGCTGTATAGTACCTTACCTTTGCCGTTATCAGAGAAATCAATTTTTTTGAAAATCTGGTCAAACTTGAACAATAAAACCCGATTGCGTCATCCAAATATTATTTTGTATATTACTAAACTCGTGATCTGTGCTATTAAAATAAATGTGGGTCAATGGAT
>JAEIHY010006478.1:0-11811 GCA_018904565.1 Drosophila tsacasi
CTTCACTGCGTTGCAAACTTCTGACTAAAATTATAATACCCTGCAAGGGTATAACAAGTTCATGTGATTTTTATATTATTTCTAAAATATATATACAAATTTTGTTTTTCTGTGTAGCAACACAAAGACGGCAGTTCGTAATCAACATTAAATTATTCGTAAAGTTTCGGGAAAACGCGTGGAAAATGCAACATTAAGAATTTTTTCGTAAATTGTGGAGATCCGAGGTGCGATAAGAGTGTAAAACGCAAGAGATTTAATTCGTTAAGGAATTTCTGGGGGCTGCTAAAGAATTAAGCATTTAAAGAGGTATGTACATCCATATTTGCATGTGTTGCTATATAAAAGGATGACACAATACTTGCGCTGTGTTTTTAATAATAAAGAAAATATACAACTTTTCAGCACGCATGAAATTCTATTCAAATGCATCTCTTGTAGTTATATTTTGTGTTAAAATTTCAAATAAAATCTGTTTTATCACATTGCTCTCCATCGCCATTATCTTTAACTTCCAATGGCAGCCAATGGATGCCATCGTGTGGCAGGGGACTGCAAATAAATGGGGAGATCCAAGTCCAGTTCATTCGGGTGCCCAAAATCATCTGCAAGTTCAAGCGCACACCACCCCGATTGTAGGTGAAGTCCTTTTTCTGGAACTCGTAGGAGGTAATGCCGCCCGTGAAGACGCCCCACAGCACGAACAAGGCACACATAGTTACGAAAAGAAGCGAAGCGTTTAGGGACAAGAGTACTGCAAACACTATGCCGAAATGGCTGGGTATCAGGCATTTAAGTATATCCATCAGATTAAATTTTCCCTGTTCATTAAAATAGTCCATTTCCGACAGATCATCGATAAATGGGAGCAACTTTTGGAGCAACTTTTGGCTGCCTTTGAGCATGACATGGATAAACGCGATATTGACTATAAAGGCGATTAGTGAGGAGATCAGCGTATAGACGATGAAGTAGAAGAAGTATCTGTAGTTTGCATGGCCAATGCAGCCACCGATGACATGGCAGTGGTGATCCCGCTTCAACACACAAACATCGCAAATCTTGCAATGATGGGATCTCGGCGGAGCCCAGATTTCACACTCTTCGCAATTATGCCAGTGCCTAGGCTTCTTTCTACGTTCCAGTTGCCACCTCATTGTCCTGGTATCAATGGAGGGATCCACCAGCATGCACATGAAGAAATTGGACATGACATTAAAGAAGAGGAACGCTGCAAGCAGCTGCAAGAATATGTAGCCAGCAGAGCCATAGTCCAGCAACTCCGGCAGCACTTTCGTTATGAGAATGTAGTAAGCTGCGGGAATAAGTCCTATGGCAGAGAGCATAAGTGCACACTCCGAAATGTCGCTTGGAAAAAGCCTGTGCAAAGGACGAAGTTTCATTGTTCCTAGAAATTATATTTCAGAACTTTAAAGTTTCGAATTTTGAGTGTTTTTATACGATGTATGCTTTTACAATACTGCAAACTAATAAACTCCTGGCTTGCTGATTTTATAATTTTATTTATTTTCTTCATGCTCTAAATTTTAACTGGAAGCCACTTAATGAGACTATCTTGAAACTAGTCTGTAAATAAAGTTATATTTTGCAGGGTTAACCAGTTTAATATATCTCTTTTTATGTATTACTTTAAATCCATTTCGATTTCCTAAAATAAAACCAAGAAAGTACAAAGACTGTGAGCGTATGCTAAACTTTTCGAAGCCAAATGATTTTACTTCAAGTTTCTGAAGTAGTTCAAGCACTTTGGCAAACAGTGCGTATGAATTTGGGGAATCTTAATGGCCGTATCGTAAAAATTTACGAACCGCGGACCAGTCCGGCTCCGCTCTACACCTCTCTACAGTTTTACGCAACTTCTGCCAAGTTTGCACAGTGAAAACCAGAAATGAACAATTGCGCGGCCAGTAAAACTGGCTACGGTGATTGACTGACTGACTGACTGACTGAGGGACTGACTGACTGACTGAGGGACTAACTGGCGGCAGACTGGCGACAGACGGGATGTGATTTACGCACTGAGTGGTGGCGGTGGTGGTGATGCCTCCCAGACCAGTCATTGTATCATTGTATATACATAAGTTATATTCCTAGGGAGTCCAGGACAAAGACGTTGCATGAATAGAAGCTTGACTTCGGTAGCTTCTAGACATTAACCTGCCACATGGAGGGTTTCCTGCTGATGATGTTGCATACTATATGAGCTCACAATGATGCAACACACAATGGAGACTGGGGCTATACACTAGGAGAAAAAATATAATAATGTAGAAGAAGAATTTCTAACAAATCTGGCTTCATTTTAAATATTAATTATTTAAAAGAATGCTTGGTTAGGAAGTAAAAATCAATACAATTTCAAGATAATTCTTTTAGAAAATTACGTTTTCCCTCTCGAAAAGTTTTCCTTTCTCATATGCAGTTTTCCCGAGTGCAAAAGTCCTTTTTTTTGCATCCTTCCTGACAAGTTGAATAAACCCTAGGCGGCCAATGACGCTGGGTGTGAGGCGGTATAGAGGTAAAAAGTTGTCCTCGAGGATTCGAGGATGCGGATGCGGAAATTGGATTTCCCCGAAGCGGAGCCATCAATATAGGACAAAATGGGATAAGCAGCGACTTTGTACTTTGAACCTGTTCCGTGACGGATGCATATTTTCATCTCTAGCCACACACACCTGCTCTGGCTCTGCTCTACTCTGCATTTTGCCTTCTCTCTGGCAATTTTCCAAGAGTTTCCACTCTATTTCCCCGCATCCTTCCATCCCCATTTTTTCCCGAGCTGGCTTTTGGCCAACTTCAACGCAATGCGACAGGCGAAAATGTGTGTTTTTTACGTCTCGCCAAATAAATCAAATTGTTTGACGTGGCAAAAAAAAAAAAAAAAAATAACAAAGTGCCATCACTTGACTGTTTTCTTTGTTTTGACTTTTTTAATTTTCTGTTTATTTGACCACCTGAGACCCCGCATAAGGTCATAAATATTGCAGAAATTGTCCTCAAACCCAAACGAGCCGGCATTTAACCAAAAAACCGCCAGTCAAAAGGGTGCGGCTGGGGATTTGAAGCCGACAAGGATTGTGGCAACGCCCAAAGTCAAAGTTTGGAGGCAGACGACACGCATGACAATGGAGCGGGATTATAATGTTAGTGGAATAAGGAAAAAAATAGGGACCGACTGAGCTATGACTCCCTTGAAGTAATATATGTAAGACAAACACGCCATGATTGAGGTAATAATATTAATTAAAGCTGAGATTAAAATCAGTGCCATAAATTGAGACAAAGTTTTTATGTTTAAATGAAATAATAAAGGTTTGTTGTATTGATTACTTTCTACCTAAAAGCAAGGCAATAAAATATTAATAAATTGTTAAGGAATGTATATTGCTAAAGTTGCAATATGCTAACATTCCCTCAGATTATTTTTACTTATCATAAATTTTAACACAGCCGGATACCATTGATAAGAGTTTATTTTATCAAAATGGTGCAGGCTTAAGGGCTTGATAAGATATTCATAAAATATGCATACTTCAAAGCGCATTTACAGGCCATAAACATAGATAGGAATCTTATCGAAAAATGCAGGTTGAAAGGCAGTACAAAAAGCCAAAACCATTCTTCCTGCCAATATAAATATTTAAATAATTTTGTAAGTAGAATAAATATTAACTTAATTTTGTAAAGATATTTTTTTTTATATAGTACATACTCCCCCAGCATACCCAGCAGGTATGGACATAAAAAGGGACACATGTGGCAGACATTGACTGGCATTTGGGGACTTTGAAGGGCGTGGGCCCGGTCCGGAAGCAACGAAAAATTAAATTGATGGCTCTCCTACGATATTGGCAAATGGAGCTTTGCTCTTTCCCCTCCGCCACTTCTCCCTTTCTCCCATCTCCCATCTGGTCTAGCCATGTGGGCGACGGCTTCTCCAGCGATAGAGAGCATGGAGCACGTGCCCACAGAGACGGCGACCCCAACCAGTCCATGTCCATACTTTATTTGGCTTCGGGTCTTTATTTTTTTTTGGCTTTGCCGAATATGAGTGGCGATGCGGACGCCACTACATGTCCGTTCATTAATATTGACTGACCATTAGGCAAACGAAGGGGCAGCCATCGGGCCACAGTGGATTCCATTGATGGATTTATTGAAATTAATTTCTTTTGGGTTTTATTGCTGTAATTGTGGGCCTAGAGTGGGGCGCTGAAATTGTGAGTCATTGAGAAAAAGGAGGAAATATAAGGAAATATGAAAAGGGGAAATATTCAAGAAGAGTTTCAGTAACGGCTTACTTTTTAATTGAAGTTTACATATAAAATATTGATGATTTTCAATATCAAGTGAAGAATTAAACACAATAAATATGAACATATATTTTTAAAGCTTATTTTTCATTACTTATATCTCAAAGCAAACAAATTTTTACATAAACAACAAATTTCCTTGAACCCGAAACCCAATCCCATATAATTTTTCCAAGAATCTTCTCTCGCAGTCAAAGCATTTCAAGTTCCCAAGGATTGGCATTTGTTTATTTATTTAACTCGATTAAATTACACTGGAAACCACTTGAGATCACTTTCAATATATAGGGCAATGTCCCAACTATGTGCGCACTTCGACGAACTAATAAAAATAAATAATATGGAAAATTGCGCTGGGTTCTTGCTGCCATCGATTGATTGCCTTCTGATATTGAAAGCTGGAAGCAATCAAGCACACATACTCACACCCAGTCGTCATGGTATCAGTCTGATTCGGATTTTAATTTCGAATACAAACACTCACACCCACACCCACACCCACTCTATTCTCTTCCGGCAAAGTCTGCTCTACTTGTTGTTTATTTAAGACAGTGCAGTTTCGCGTAGAAATTCCTTCTCGCCGCCATCCTGTTCTTCAGGCTCGTTTAATCACAAAACAAACACAAAAAATCTGTGCTGGCCAAGTGTAAACATCTAAGAAAACAAATATGGAAAATATTTGGAAGCAGATTAAAAATTGTACGTTTTGTTTGCTGCTGCCTCTGATGAATGTTTTTCTTTCTAATTCAATATGTAACAGCTGTGATTTTCAAGCTACACATTTCCCAAGTAAATACAAACAAAGGCCAGAAGAGAGATCAAAACAAGGAAATGCAAAGAGTCGGGTTTTTCGCACAGTAGTCAGTCGATATGAATAATAATCATATTATTAATATTATATTATTAATACCTGAGCTATATTAAAGGTTTGTGAAATCAGAAAGTTTAATATAAATAAGCAAAAATACAATGTCTTCTTTAAAAGATAAGAATTGTTAAATACTATGCCGGAATTAATACGTTTATTAATTTTTTGAATAAATATTGATCAAATATCTTTACTAATAGCAGTCCAGTGTCTTCTTGAATTATTATAATTAAAAGTAAATTAACACCCATCATAAAACTACCAATTTTCCAATTTTCTCTCTACATTTTCACACAATTCCACCTTCTGAGTATCTACTGTATGTGAAGTGCTTGTAATCTGATCTATCTTTTTGTTCTCTCCGTCTCTTTTCTCGAGCGCGTGCTGTGCACAGCAATTAAGCACTGGAACTGGCACAATAACAATTTGAGCAGCTAGAAGAATTGGCCTGCCGGCTGGCTGCCTCGCTGATTGTTAAATAATGCTTAGACATATAAATTAATTAAAATGACTCAATGCATAATTCGTCTTAATGTGTGTCAAGTTTGCATTGCCCTCGATATGAACGTATACGTACATTTATGCACATAAATAAATGTTGATATTGGTGTGGCTATATCTAATTGCACAAGTCGTTCGTTCAACTCACGATAAGCAGGCGAGAAGTCAAGAAAATTGCATTTTATCGCTGAAATAATTTTTGCAGTTATTTTTAGCCCCCAATGGGCACAATGAGGGTGCATTTAGAAATGGAATATACATATAATATAAGAGGGGACGTAAACTATATGCGCAGGCTGTCTGCTGATGTGTGTATATAATATCACCCTCATTGGATAATTTGTTTACCAAAAAGCCTTCTATAAGAAACTACATTATTGTGGGAATATCAAAACACAGAGTGTGCCAGTTTTGTGGGTCGAATTTTGTTTTTTTTTAACAAATTATATTTGTTTTTTTGAAGGTCACAAAGTCTTCTCAATCATATGTGAAATTATAAAAATTATAAATAAAAAAATTGATGTCTATATAGTTTTTCCCTATTTTGTATGCCATATTTGAATATTATTTAAAATTTCTTTATACTATTATATATTTTTTGTATAAAGATCCCATTTATAGCTCCTTTTCTTACCACTCTACTTAAAATCAGTGGTGTCCAAGACACTGTCTAGCAATTCTATAAATTTCTCTACATGTAAACAATTTAGCAAAGGAAAGACATTAAAATTTTGTTAATTAACATAGTGTTTTTGAGCTTAAAAACCTTTTTCTAGGTTTGCTATTTTTGCTGTATTTTTTCCGCAATGTTATGTTAAAAATGTTAATGCAATGCCTGGTCATTACTGCTTCAAAGCAAAAAGAAATTAGTTTAACTTCCTTAAGTACCACGTCTGCCTTCCACTTATTTCTGCTTTTAAGCGGCTTATTGAAGGATTAACAGCCCATTTATTTCCACAGATGTATCAGTTTCTTGTGTAATTCTATTCTACTATCGATCTTTCCTGGAAACACTTAATCGCGATACTATCTCCATACCCGCTGCTGCACTTTGTATTCAGTTTGTACTTTTTTCTTTCCTTATTTTTTGTAATTTTATTTTATTTTTTTTACAGCATTGCGCATTCAAGCCATGAACCGTCGTGCAGTTTGAGAGGCACTGGAGATAAGCGACGTGCTGCGGCGCTCGCATTTCCTCTTTTGTCTGCTGGGCAGACAGAGAATAAATAGTAATAAAAGTACAAAAAAGCAGACTAGCTGTCTTTTTATGCTCCCATCATATTTACAATGCAAACAACAAAAATATATACGCGTCAGATACACACACGACAAAAGCATTTCCCCACCGAGCTCCCTTCATGTTATGTTTGTTGTTAATGTTGTTTTGTTTGCCGGGACTTTGACTTCCCGAAAACATAAAAGATTTCTTCTACCCGGTCTCTTGGCAGACATTTCACTCAGCCACAATAAAAAGACGTATCGGAGTGGTGTCAAGTGGTATTAAAAAAAGGAATTTAAAATCAAGAAATATAATGGAAAAAACTTGTTTTAAAACTACATATAAAATCTTAATCTTATTTTAATTCTAAAAGGCATAAACAAGAATATGGTGTTAAGACTTCAATACAATTTTTAAGGATTGGTTTTCCAAATTTAAAATGATAATTAAATAGTTAAAAAAAATAGTATTTTTGTTAAAAGACAGATATGTATTAACAAAATGGAAATTGTATTAAATCACAATACTTGTGCGTAGTTCTGAAAAATGATTCTGCTTGCAACTGGAAGTTAAAATACAATACAATTTATACAATTTGGTTTTAATCGAAGGAAGGACAAAATTGTATAAAAATGTAGGAAGAGTAATTCTCCGACTTTCCTGACTAAGAAAACCCCCGGCACAAAGAAGCCAAGTTACCAGCTCTTATAATCAGCTGCTGCTGTCTCTGCGCAGCTGCTGTCTTGCTGCTGCGGCTGTTGCTGCTGCTTCCTCTGCTGCTGCTGCTGGTGCTACCTTCTTATATTGACTTCGGCTTCTTTTCCCACAATTTATGCCTGAGAGGCAGCTGCAATTTTTATCCGTTTTGCGCTTTTTTCCTCTTCGTTGCAATTATTTTAAACAATTTCCTGCCGCAGCGTTGTCATGTTGATTTTTCGCTCTTCTTGATCGGCTTTTTCTACGGCCTTTGTCTACTTTTTTGTATATGGTTCTGTTTGATTTACGTGACACGCGTCTTAATTAAATGCCCCAAAGGAATGCAATGCTTGAATAAGGGGGGAGTGGGAGTGGGAGGTGAAGTGCCAGCCGCAACAACAAATGATTTTGGGAAATGCTGACAGGCAGGCAGGCGCCTCTCTCCCTTTTTGTAAAATGTGCTTTCCCATTTTGGGGGTTGCAAATGGCATGCGTGCAAATAAAGAAAAGAAAAATGGTTGTATTTCACATTCTTTTTTTTCCTCCTTTGACTTTCCTTTCCTGCAGACTCATTGATTTCTTGGAAACTCGAAACCCTTGCAACTTGGCTCGTGTGTGGCACATTGTGGTTGTGGCTGCCATTAGGGCTAAGAGCTGTTGCCACCTCTCAAAGTCTACGTATGTGTGTACCTCCCCAAGCATTTCGCAGAGGGTGGCTTTATTGTTCTCAAAAAGGCAATTTGTAGAGGTTCTTTCACTTGGCCGTATTTACAAATATTTTCCCCATAGCTTAACCCTTAAACAGAGGTTCAATATATCAACATATTACCCCCTATTTCCACCGCATTCGTTCACACCAAATCCAGCTTTTTAATTGGTAATTAGTCACGCCCTCGCAGCTGATGACTCAATTTGGAGTGAGAAATCACAAGAAACTTCATCGAAAAATAAACCAAAAGCCGGAAGCACTTCGAGCCTCCATTTCGGGGAAGGGTTTTCCAAAGAAGGCAAGAGTTTTCCCCATTTCAAGCTGATAGCGCGTGACCAAAACAGACTGAATGAGGGACTGTCGCAGACAGAGTCACGTACGCGAAGGAAGCGAAGCGGTATTTTAAGGAAATGGAAAAGTTATTTCCTAAAGGTTGAGGAAGGAACTGGTGATTTATTATTATTTATTTTTTTATTTTTCAGAATTTTATAAGCTACTGATTTATATGATTTATTTCCTATAAATTTTTTCATATTTATCACTATGTTTCCAGCTCATTTCTCTTTTTCCTTTTCAATTTAATTTTATCTCAGCAATTGAATTATTTTCAATCGAATTGAGAAATATTTTCAATATTTGGGGTCTGTTTATTTTCGTTAATTACCAAATGACGGATGATTGATTAACTCAGAAACAAAAAAGTATTTTTATAGCATTCTCTGGCGTTCAATTTTACCAAATTAGTTTTCAATTTATGACACAATTTATTTTTATCACCCGCTCGCGCTACAATTAATCTTTGGCATCCAAAAATATACAATTCCCTTCACAAACTTCCTATTCTAATATTTCCACCAAATATATACAAAAATATATGTGTACAGTGAACGCTTGCTACAGTGTTTATTATTTAGCTTGCTTGCTTATAATTTAAATATATTTTAACACCTATTAAACAATCAACTAAGGAGTGTGTTTCTTAGGTTTCAATATTTTTTAAATTGTAGTGTAATTTACTAATATTCGAATTTAATTTTAATTCTTAGTTTTCACCTTACTTGGCGCTCACTGTATGTGTATACAACAAACCCAAGTGAAAATCGATGAGAGACATGTCCCGATGCGAGAACATCTGTTCGAGGGTAGCAGCAGCTGTAAAAGGGGGCGGGGTTCGCCCGTGGGCGGTGGGTTTGGGCGGGGGTGGTTCGGTTTTGGTATTTCCCTTTTCCCATTTCCCGTTTTCCCCGCTGGTGCATATTTTTTGGCCCTAACAAAAACGAAAGTTGGTTGAACTTCGACGAATTTTCGTGCCGGCTGCAGCGGTGAACAGGGAAAAAAAATAAAAACGAGGAAAAAACCAGGATAGTGCAAAGTGGAAGAGAGCGAAAATGGCGATAATTATTGTCCTTGGGCGCAGGCGAATGAAGAGAGGAAGCGGGAGGGGTGATGGGAGCGACTAGGAGGAGAGAAAAAGAGAGCGAAAGATGGAAAAAGGGAGAACCTCGGCAATTGCTACTGCTGCTGCAGATTATTGATTTTCATCTCGCAGTAAAAGGAAAATTCGCAATTGCAACTGTGAAACTTGGTTAGCACCGGGAAACACACCTCTTTTCAGAGCCGCACCCTAAGAGAGAAATACCTGTATAAGCGTCCCTCTGGTTGAGTTTTCTGTAATGTCAACTCAATTAAGGGTTTTGTAACTGAAATACCTGGTGGGTTTCAAATTACAAAAGTTATAAGTTTTCTAGTGTTTAAATAACAAAGTACAAAAGAAAAAAAAGAAAACTACAAAACATGCAAATTAATCAGTAAACCTTGAAGGGTGACTACTTTTAAACACATTCCCTACTTTAATTAAACTTTCTTGGGGTAGAAAATATACAACTTGTAATTACTGAACCTCCAGATGTTTCCCTGCGACACCTGTGTGTTAATTGCATTTCCCCCTTTGTTCTCCCCCCAGGAATTCCACTGTAAAATTAAGGTACACACCTGCTATAACGGTATCCGAGAGCGCGTACTTGGTGCCCGTTTTGGGAAAGTCCTTCAGCTTGCGGTTCGTGAGGATCAGCTCGCCGCTAAAGTGCGCCTCCTCCAGGATACGTTCCAGCGAGCGCGTCAGCTGGGAGTGGCTGAGCAGGGCGGAGGAGGAGGGGTTGCCTGCGGATCCGGTCATTGCGGCTCCAGGGGCCGCTCCTCCTGGAAAGGAAGCCGACGCGCTGCCGCCGCCGCCGCCGCTGTGGAGGCGTTGGTAAACCGTGGCTGCCATTTCCGTGCGTGTAGGCGTGGTGACAATCACACACACACAAGCACTCACACCAGCACACGCACCGATTAGAAGAGCGGACAGAAGCGCCGAAAAAAACTAAACACTAAAATTGCTCTATTGAAACACACGCATCTTGATAATTTTCTCCACGTAGTTCTAGCTCATTGATAAGATTTCTCAGAATTGGCCTCTCCTTTTGCGGCTTCCTTCTTGCCCGTCTTGCTTCTTCTTCTGCGCCTCCTCACACACACACAGGGGCGTTCACGCGCGTCCCGCAACGAACCAAGTGCACAGAACAAAATCAAAAAAATACTGAAGCGGATAAACAAAAACTGCGGAAAACAGAAAACCGATAACTTTTAAGAGATGGGAAATAAAGAAAAACTTGTTTGTTGTTCTTCTGAAGTGTGGCCGCTCTCTCTGCTTATTGTTCGGTATTTTTTTAGGCAACTGATGCGGTCATACTTTATGACAACCTGCATTATTTGAAACATAAAATTCGTTAACCCATTAATTATTCGTTGGGATAATAGTTTTAGTTCGGACTTACCCGCAGAAGATTAAACTCTTTACCTTTGACTATGAATCGATATATCATTCTCTCCCTCTACCTAACTTTCATAAGGATAAACAGTTGATTCACTCAATAGAAGGCGTGATTCAATTAATAGATCGCATTACATAAAATGTAAATAAAACACTAAAAAAAATTAATAAGAAACTTGAAGTGAAGTAATAAATACTATGTATAGAAGATTTTTAGTGAACTAAATTGAAAAGGAGTTTTTTGAAATATTTTGTATATTTAAACTAGAAAAATATTTCAAAATTCTTGAATGAATAAGAAAACTATGACAAGCTCCAAATTAATCCGTACATTTTTTATCAATCATGGGAAGGGAAGTTTTTTAGTTTTACAACGCGGTATTCAGTTCATAAATTTGTCACGCAGCGGAAAAATTTGTATTCTTTTGAAGTGTGACCGCTCTGTCTACTTGTTGTTCGGCGTTTTTATAGGGCGGCTATACTTTGTTGACAACCGGCATTATTTGAAACACAATATTCCATCAACCATCGATTATTCGTTTTAGATCAAAAATTGTCCCTTACATATTGGCTGGGGCTCTGGCGGCTGCGCCTACCTTGGACAGCTCGCAGTACATGTCCCAAGAAAACCCAATCCAACTCCCAGCAAACCCAACAGCCAAACCATTC
>JAEIHY010006485.1:0-41919 GCA_018904565.1 Drosophila tsacasi
TAATTCAGTTCTATAGACTCTTAATGGATACATTTAATATTATATTTGGCGGAAAAGATTCCCCTTTAAATATATCCCATAAATTAAAATAGATATATGTGTGTCAGGGATCTTGGGATCTGTGAGCATGATTCTACAAAGACTTGGCTAACTTATTTTATTGTCAAACAATATCTATAAATGTTGGCAGGCCTTGCCGCTACTAATGAAAAGTATTATAATTAACAAATCGTTTTTCGGTGGGCAATCGTCGTCTATATAACGAACACGATTTAAATTACATTTCATAATATTTGTCTTTTATTTTGCCTTCTCTTGATATCAGTCTGAATTTTTGTTACAGGGCATCACAGCTTCGTTTTGAAATCCTCCCCAGACACTACATAATTCAATTGCAATTACATAGATTGCTGACTGATCAATGATCGGATGCTGTGCCCGTGCCAGCGAGGCGCAGCCCCCAGGGAACTAGTGCTAGTGATGGCTCTGCCCGATTGCCGACAGATTGCGCCAGTTTCGCTTGCAACGTGTTGAGTGCAACATAGCCAAAGAGTGTGCTGCGAATCGGATCAGAATTGGCGACCGCGACCACGAAGATAGGTCAACAGGAGAGCACTGCCCACGGCCAAGCCCACACCCACAGCATGACAGAGACGCAGCCAGAGGAGGGGCCGGCAGAGGAGCAGCGGACCCAGCAGACGCAATCAATGTCGCAGGCAGCAGCTAATAATACTAATAATTCGCAGCGCTTCGTAAATCAAGAGCCTGAGTCAGCCGTGTTTTGTTTGTCAATGGCGATGGCGACGGCGCCGGAAGTGCTCGGTATGGCAGGGCAATTTCCGGTTGGCCGAGGGATCACCTGGGGCGGCAGCAACCCCATGAATCACCACCAACCGCCGTCACAGGGCGAACATGGCAGGAGGAACTCTCGATCATATCTACTACAGGCGATAAAATTTCCTTTACTTCAAGATTTCAGGGAAAACAAAATCTTTTGCATAGATTCAAGAGAAAATACACGCTTTCCTTTGAGTCTAGTGAAGGTATACACCACCACCAACCAAGGACCATTAAATACGGCAGCGCCACATCAAGTATACGCCCCGTATTCGACACCCAGCTTTCCCCTACATCAAGTAACCGCCTCATTGCACCTTGGATTTCCCCTAATGATAGAGCTAGGGAACCGTAGGAATTCCGGTGATGCAGTCCCGCACATAAGCATCACAATGACCAGGCGCAACCCAGCGGTGGCCAACTCACCACCCGCCGCGATGGCTCCCCAGGAATTTCCCATAATTAAAAAGCAATTTGTTAGCTTTCCCAATTATCGAACGGTGGCGAATGAAGATGGGCCAAAGAAAACGCCCGCAACAACAACTGTGACGCAGCGGGGACCCGCCAAAGTCACCGAAATAGACGTAGGAGGAGGTGGTGGCGTGCAGAAGGTGTTTGATAATGAACCCGAGGCCGAGAGGAGGGCAACAGCGGCGGTGACGGCGGCGGCAGCATTAAACTTGAACGTGGTGGAGGCGGTGGCGAAGGAAATCGAGCATCAACAGGCGGAAAATCTTAATGACGCCTTCGGCCAGCGACACGACTACAAAGGCAGAGTCAGCGACGACGCCATGGATGTGGATGTGGCCAAAAATAAACGCGAAATATGCGAGCAAAGCAAATTAGAGAAGGCCGAAGATCATAATGAGCTAAATATGACTGAGAACTTGGCGGATCAAGAGCAGCAGCAGCAGCGGCAGTCAATATGCTTGGCCAGGGAGCAGACAATAGATGGGTATGGGAATGGGAATGGCAACCACCAGCGACGACGGCGGCGGTGGCAGCTATCCGGCGATCTCTCAGCCTCAGACGCGCGCGAATCGTCGCCAGAGCAAGTGGACGCAAATAATCTCGGTCGGCAGCAACTGACCCGCGAGCGGAATCGGATTCAGAGTCGCTATCGGAATCCGTGTCCAAATATAGAATTACTAAAGAGTTCCGTGCGCGCCTTTCTTGCCGACAGCTCGCCGATCGACTGGGATTGGGACTGCGACTGGGAGCTGCTCGAACTTTTGACCAACGCCATCGAGCTGCTCTGCGCCGCGCCTGCGGACACGGGTAACTTTTGGAGCGAGGAGGCGGTCCAGGCCGGAGCGGACATGACCGTCAGCAAAGTCAGCGAGGAGCGGGAGACAGAAACCGTCGACGTTTATCCCGCCGCCGCCGAGCAACTTGATCAGCCCCTAGACTTGGAGTCGGAGCTGGATAACAATAACAATAACAGCAGCAGCGCCTCTGCCAATACCACAGAGCCAATCGACATGAAGTATTCAACGAGTACTGCCAGTAGGATTCCCAGGACAGAGCTTCCCCAGCCCGTGATTCAACCCAGCAGCAGACCAAGTGCCACGAGTCGTTTACGCGATGTGGCGGGTGCACAGACCACCACTCGGACAACGACGACCCCTCTGCTGGGCGAACTAAAGCGCAGCTCCACCGAAGCCTCCTCCATCGACACGGACTCAGTGCTGCCGGAGAGGACGCGTCTCCGGCGACAGCGACGCATGCGCTCGCAGGACTCCGTGGAGGAGAAGCCCGAGGATGTGATCGAGCGGATAAACAAGCTGAAGGCCCGCATCTCCGGTGCCCTCAGCGAGGTGAAGGGCGTTCTCAAGCAGTACAGCACGGAGAGCGAGGCGGAAGGTGGAGCCCAAGAGGTGGGGCCGCCATCGAAGCCAGGTGCCGCGGATTCAGCTCCAGTGGCTTTTCGCTTTGTAACAAAAGTGCGGCGACGCAGCTACTTTGACGAGGCCGAGGAGGAGAAGGAGCAGGCTCAGTCGGAAGAAGGCCAAATAGAAGCCGTCAAGGATAAAGAAAAGCAGAGCAATCAGGGCTACCTTTCTGTGCCACAAAAAGATAGCAAAATAAAGAGAGAACAGACGCCCTTTGCCTTTCCTGAAAAAAAGGAATCAAGTCCTAATAATAATCTGGAAAATCAAAGAGAAGAAAGCCAGAATAAAGAAGAAAAAGGTGGATTTAAGGAGAGAGATAATAAAGGGCATCAGGAGTCCGAGTCGACAGTCGATGGTCCAGTAAAGTCGAAAGAAATCAAAGAGGTTGGCAAAGGACCAATTGAATCATCTGAAAAAACCATCGAAGCAAAACTTCCAGAAAAAGATGGATTAGTAGATGATGTCTCATCGAAATGTAGTCAAAAAGTAGTCCCAGAAGAGCCACCAAAGGTAAATGGTGAGTTACCCAGGACAGATCGGGATATGAGCAAACTCCCTGAGAAGAGCAAAAGTCAGACAAAACTTGAGTTCCTTGCCAAGGTGCAAAGTGAGCTCAAGTCCAAGTCTGTGAGGGAAGCAAGCAGCAAGGGAGCAGCACCCAAAGAAGCAATTGCCAAGGAACGAACTCCAGAGGAATCAGCTTTAAGGGAAGCATCGCCAAAGGAAACAACTTCAAAGAAATTAGCACCCAAGGAAGCATCGCCCAAGGAAACAACTTCAAAGGATGCATCACCAGAGGATCCAACTATAAAGGAAGTGACTCCCAAGCAATCATCACCAAAAGAAACTACTTTAAAGGAAGCAGCACCAAAAGAAGAAACTCCCAAGGAAGCCACTTCCAAGAAAACTGCTATAGTTAAACCCGAACTAGTGCTCACCCCCGCCAATGATGCTGGGCCGCTGCCAGATGAGTCAGCCACAGTGCAGCCCCCGCCCAAGATCAAGAAGAAAGTCATCGTGAAGGCGAAGAACCCGAGGCGCGCCTCGATAGCCGCCGTGGAGCCATCCAAGATCAAGGTGGAGCCGGCCGTCGAGCAGATCGATGCTCTCATCATTCAGCGGAGGCCCTCCGACTCGGAGGCGATTGTCAAGCGCAAGAAGAAGCTGAAATTAATGGGCGCAGTCACATCCTCAGCCACATCCCCGCCAGCAGCAGCCGCAGCGAAATCAACAACAACAGCGGCGACAACTTCCGGCAATCGGAGGGAGGCGACGCCTTCGATAGCCGAAGAACAATTGGCGACGCCAGAGGTCACATCAGTGGCAGCCAACTCGGCCAGTGCCAAGAGTGACCAAGGAGAAGCGACAACGCGTGCGGTGGAGGCAGTGACAATTGCAGCGGCCACGCCGACGGAGGCAATAGATGCCAATCCGCCGATCGATGGCAATCTAGCGCCAGCAGCCGATCGAAGCAGACGCGCCAGCCTGAAACTAGCGGAGTTGGTTGGTGAAACGGTGCTGGTGGTGCCGGCACCCCGTCCAGTCCCAGCAGTAGCAGCCACAGAGGCAGAGACATTGCCTCCAACCGAGTCCAAAGAACCCATTAATCAGCAGCTGCAGGTGCAAGCAACGCCTCAACAGGTGGCCATCGCCGCTGACATTGCGCCGCAAATAGCGACGACATTGAGGCAGGAAGAGTCATCGCCAGAGCAGCAGCAGCAGCAGCCAGCGGAGGCGTCCGAAGCAACAAAAGTCGGAGAACAGGCGCCTCCCGGCGACAGTCTAGCCATCATGCCGGAGCTGAAAGTACTCGCGGGCCCGGTGCAGCCCGTCAAGATCGAGACCGTTGAGCAGCCACACGATGAGGCCAAGGGACAGGATGCGCTGGTCAAAAAGAAGGCGCCGTCGCACCTCAAGAAGCTGGTGCGCAAGAATTCCATAGACAAGAAGGACGAGCACAAGCAGGAGCAGAAGCAGCAGGACTCTGCCAAGCTGAGCAACATACTGCGCGACAAGAACAAGATCAACGAGCTTTCGTCCAGGATCAACAAGCTCACACCGCCCAAGAAGCAGGCGGTAAAGCCCACGCCCACCCAGCCCAAGGAGGAGGAAGAGAAACTAGCAACCGAAGAGCAGAAAGAGGAGCAGACAACGGAGGAGTCCGCGGCGGTGGAGGTTCTGTTAGAAACTGAGCCTGGAGAGGAACCGGAATCGGAACCTGCGCCGGAACCCGAGCCCGCGCCAAAGCCCAAGAAGCCGCGCAAGATCAAAAAGAAGGTGATCATCAAGCGACAGAAGCGCCGCCTTTCAATCGGCGACACATTCTTCCTGCAGCCGGAACCCGAGGAGCCCACTATTCCCGAGATCGAGACCATTGAGCGGGCCATTGCCTACGTGACCGATGACGAGGAGGAGGAGGAGAAGCCGGCCCCCGAGGAGGAGCCCTGCAAGGCCCTCAAATCCTGCATGCATGTGCGCGAATACAAGATCGGTGACCTGGTGCTCTACGCCGAACGCTTTCGCAAGACCCAGGTGCGCTGGAAGCGCGGCCGAGTGCTGGAGCGGATCACCAGCATCTCGTACAAGCTGGAAATCGAGGGCAAGGAGGTGCCCGCCCACGTCAGCTACATCAAGAAGTACACCGGGCGCAAGGTGCGCTTCGGGGGCAAGGAGTACCTGGAGATTGACTACGAGCAGGTGGCCGAGGAGGAGCGCCGGGCGGCCAGCTACAGCATATGGAACATGGTGTAGGTCCAGCTCTGGCGCAGGACCGAAAACCCAACCCCAGTGGCGTCCAGTGTCCGGTTACCTTTGAGTGGAATTAAAAGACTCCCTGGCCCGGCTTCAGGGGGATTTTTTAAGGATCTCAACTCGACATTCAGTTATGTTTAGTGTTCAGTCTAGAGCTTAGTGTTATCCTAGTGTTTAGTGTAACTTATTCCAGGATTCCAGGATCGCTGTAGAGCCCTGCGATGTGGCCTTTCGTTTACATTTTAAGTACTCTGTATGTGTAAATATAAAAACAAGCAATTTAATGTTAAATAAAGCGGAAAATATTTCAGTTATGCGGGAGCGAGAGCTGCGCCGTTCTATTTTGGGGTTTTCCAAAGCCAATTACTCATAAAAACATTTATGAATCTGTTTATTCCGATGCTTCCCATTCTACGCCGATTGATGCTTCCCCGCGACTCTGGCCGAGATTTGCTTGTTTTCGCCTTTCGCCTTTCGGTTTATTTATAAAGCGGCCGCTGATCGGGGCAAATCGGGCGATGAATGAGCACAATAAAACAAAGGCCAGAGGCGCTACACACAAACAAAAAATGCTTGAGCAAAGATCAAGATACATTTTAGGTTGTTTGAAGATCAACAATTTTAGATTGATTTGGTTTAATGGGAGGTGGGAGCATTTAGCCAGTGTTTTGTCCTACAATACCCCACTGGATCTTGTCAAAAGCAGGCCAAGAAGTTAGGCTTTTTAAAGCTATAAGTATGTATTTATTAAAATTTGTAAATTTAATCCCTTTGATCTTTATGGTAGCCAAAGTTCCTTACATTATATATACCCTGGATTATTCCTGAATTATTCCCTTATATTAAACAATAAAATAAGCTCAACGTCACCATTTTGTTCAGTGCACGGGAATGGTTGGATGGATTCTGACGCCTCCTCGTTTGGACCATGTTAGCATTCCATGGTCATGCGGCCATAAAATGTGCCAGGCAAACCTCTCAATCGACAAACAGAACGATATTCCAACGCCCACTCCATCAACGTCGATAGGCCCCTAAATACTATATCCCAAATACAGTTTATAGTATATCCCCGATCCCCGAAAATTTGGACAACAGAGAAATGCGTGCCATTAATAAAACTTTGGCGCGTCTTTGCTGTGCATTGGCCTGCAGCACAGCACAGACACACGCGAAATAGGAGTGAAAATCGAATATATTCATAGAAGGGGAAAATCGGAAAACCCGAGAAAAAACGAGAAGAAAAACATTCCGCTAAAGATCGTCGGACATTTCTCATAATTGATTGTCAAGGCGTTTTGGCGCTTTCGGAATTCAGAGGGAAATCTCTCGCAATTATCGCCGCGCTTCGTACAAGAGACTTTAATTCGCGCCGACAAAAACCACAAAGAAATTGGGAAAACAAAATGCAGAGCACACACATGCCAGCCATAAACATAACATCGTGCCATGGCGCGGGGGCAGGAGATCGGCTCAGATCAGATGGGGCGTACCATAATATAGTAGACCTGCGAATATGCTACATTCCTGGGGGCCGCTGGCCGGCGGGATTTTCATTCAATTCTCGGGGCTGGCAACCGCAGTACTATATATACTATGTATATATATATGTGCGATCAAGACATTATGTACATCTGGTAACGAGTACACGGAACAAAATTTGATATTTTATGAGCTATTGTCACAGGTCTGTCAGGAGTATTCAGATTTAAATCAATTTGTGACAAAGGCACTCAGGTAAACAAGGCGATCAATCAGGGAGGCGGTAATTGTTTTCCTTGATTTTGAAATATGCAATTTTAAACAGAGAAATGTATAAAATGGGTTTCATTTAAATAATGGAAAATCAAGAAATTTTGTAGTATGATAAGGTATATAATTTGATTATGAAAGCCTGGCTAAGATCTTGAGAAGAAAAAAAAATCTAAGGCACAATCAAATTTATCGCTTAGATTGCACTATAATTGATTTGAATTTTTGTTTCCTTACAATAAAATAAAATAAAATATTGCAGATTTAAATCCCCCTTAAATCTATTTCCTAATATAATTTCCCATGGTAACTCGCTCCTTTCTCGTTGTGTACCGACATATTTGCTCAAAAGCAATTGAAAAGAAAAAGGAAAACAAACACATTTCATTCTATATGTTCGGAATTTCGAGTTGAGCGATAGTTGGGAACACTTATGAAGAGCAAAAAAACAAACAGCGCCATCGACGCTGCCTCAACATCAACATCAAAGATTTCAAGTGCAGAGAAGAGTCCTCTGTGCCTGTGGTTACACGCGAAAGCATATAAGTACTATCTCTCTCTCAGCATATTGCATATATTATTTTCAGTTTTTCCCAGAAATCTTTCTGTGCTTTCCATAAATCAGAGCAGAAATCTAGCGGAGCATTAGCGACCATTAGTGGTCAGCATTAGGAGGAGCAGAGGACCATTGTTGGAGAGAGCGGAACGGAACTGTGCCAAGTTCCTTGCTCGTAAAATACAATGCAGTGTACGACATCGATGTGGCTGTCCGCGATCTGCCACGAGGCCGCTCGGTTGGGACCCGGGTCGGACCCCATTACTAACAACGCAATTGCCAAATTCAACAAATTATTGAAGCCTTCGGCACAATTAATCGTATCAGTGCCATGAACCCACACGCTTTTGTTTATCCCAGGAGATTCCATAAATTCCATGGAAGAACTATCTTTCTGGCTCTGTCTCTGAACTCTAGCAAGGCCGTTTGTAAATTTACGAGGGCGCACACAACCCACAAACTATAAATCATTGGGGCAAGAACAGGGCAAGGCAACCTGCTCGGATTCGCTTGGCACACGCTTGTGTTCACCTAAAAAAAAGTCAAGCAGAACAACAAGTGACAATGATTAGATGCTGTTACCTGCTAGAAAATACAACTAATTAAGTAAGTGATTTAAAAGGGAATTAAGGGAAATTAATTAGAAATTCTCTATTAAAATAGAGAGTTATTTTAAAGACTAAAAAAAAGGAATTTATGCTGGTAAGCATATAGACAGTTAAACATTAGGTTAACATTTTAACATTTTATGAAGCTTACATCTTTGAAAAACCTAATTATAAGCCTTGTTCCTTTCATGAATTTTATGTTACTGAACAAACATCCCCACAAACCTAACAAACCCCATTTTCCCATCTTCCCAGCAATAACAATTAAACAGAAAATCCCCAAAAAACATTCGCTGGTTGTTGGCATGCCTTTTGGCTTGGGCTTGGGTGTCACCATCTCGCCATCGGCATCACTTGAACGCCAAAGATGGCGTCACACGGCGTCGCCGCCCACCATCTCTTGGGGCAGATCTTAGATGCTTTCGCAGAGTACTCTTTGCCGTCGTCGTCGTCACGCACACCTCGATTGACACTTTGAAGGCGCGTCGACGATAATCTCACCTGAATTGAATCACCCAAAGGGTAGTAACCCAAGGTCCTATCGACGCAGCACCTTGGCATTTAGAGACTTACGTTTCGTTCTCGTTCTGCAGCAGCGTAGTGTCCAATCGTGGCTGCACGTAGGACCATGCCCCACTGTTCTTGTGCTCCTCCTGGACCCACAGCAGCTCCGCCCAGGGATAAAGCTCCAGCTGCTGGGTGATTAAATCATAGGGAAAGGGGCAGATCTGAGGAAGAGAAAAAGCCATTAAAAAGGGTAACCAAGGAAGCCACTCTAACATACCTGCTCTATTCGCACTATGGCCACGGTGTCCACCTGCTCGTGATCCTCTCGCTCCTTGAAGAGATCATAGTAGACTTTGCCGGAACAGAAAACGAGCTTAGTAACGGTCTCGGGAAACTCCGTGGCGGGACCCTTGTCTGGAATGACACGCTGGAAGGAGCTGGACTCGTTAAAGTCCTCGAAGGGACTGCGGGCCATCGGGTGGCGAAGCACCGACTTGGGGGAGAAGTTGATCAAAGGCTTGCGGAAGCCCAACTTCATTTGACGCCGCAAACAGTGGAAGAGATTGGCGGGCGTCGTTAGGTTCGTCACGATCCAGTTTATGTTCTTCAGCTGACGGACCACAAAGTCATCGTCGCTGGTGTTCGGATAGACGTCCGGGTCATCGTCGCTCATCAGCAGGAAGCGCTCCATGCGGCCCGAGGAGTGCTCCGGGCCCATGCCCTCCATGCTGTGGGGCAGAAGCAGCACCACGCCGGATTGCCGCACCCACTTGGACTCCCCGCTGGCGATGAACTGGTCGATTATGCACTGAGCCGTGTTGCAGAAGTCCCCGAACTGGCTCTCCCATATCACCAGGGCATATGGACTGGCCATCGAGTAGCCGTGTTCGAAGCCCAGCACTGCGCACTCCGACAGCGAGCTATTGGAGACGGAGTAGACCGCCTGGTCGGCATACAAGTGGTTCAGAGGAGAATACACCGTCTTGTCGGCGGTCTGGTGATGGAGCACATGGTGCCGATGCGAGAACGTGCCACGCTCCACATCCTGGCCACTGAGACGCACATGGATGCCCTCCTTCAGCAGCGATCCAAAGGCGAAGGCCTCGCCCAACGACCAATCCGCCTCCCTGTCTTCCACCATCTGTTTGCGCTGCGACAGGATGCGCATGATGCCCCTGTAAGTAATGCTCTCGAAAAAGCTGCTCTTGAAATCCTTCCACTCTACTCACTTGTGCGTCTCGAAATTGTGCTCGGGATGCGGTAGACTGGAGAACACTGTGCCAATTGTCTTGAGGGTTTTCTCGCTAACACCGGTGGGACACGCCTTCAAGGGATCGCGGCCCTCAAAGAAGCCCGGCCATGGGGAGTCTATCCAGGTGGAGTTCTGTGGCCACAATGTGAGTGAGAAACGGAGGAGACCAGAGACTGCTCGAGTTAAGGACTCACCTTGACCTTCTTGATGTTCTTGGACTCGGTCCAGGCGTCCTCGCAGATCTTGTTGTACTTGTCGACCATCTCCTTGTACTCGCCGGCCGTAACGATGCCCTCCTTGATGAGCTTCTCCGCATATAAATCCAGGCAGGGCTTTAGCTTCTGGATGCTCTGGTACATTCGAGGCTGGGTAAACATGGGGTCGTCGCTCTCGTTGTGCCCGTTGCGGCGGTAGCCTACGATGTCGATGACCACATCCTTTTTAAACCTGGCCCGGTAGTCGGCGGCAACGCGGGCGCAGTAGACGCACGCCTCCGGATCGTCGGCGTTCACGTGCAGAATGGGAGCACTCACAACGTTGGCCACGTCCGTGCAGTAGCGCGAGGAGCGGCTGAAGCGCGGATCCGTGGTGAAGCCCACCTGGTTGTTCAATACCAAGTGAATGGTGCCATGGGTGGTGTAATTGGGCAGGTCGGACAAGTGCATCGACTCATAGACCACGCCCTGGCCGCAGAAGGAGGCGTCGCCGTGAATGATGATGGGCAGAACCTTATCGCCGTCGGTGTCACCGCGCTGCTCCATTTCCGCCCGCGCCTTGCCCAGAACGATAGGGTTGACGTGCTCCACATGCGACGGATTGGCCACCACGGTGATGCGCACCATTTTGTTGCTCACTTGGTTGAGCCGCTCCTGGTACAAACCCAGATGGTACTTCAAGTCGCCGGAGCCACAGTCGCTGTCTTCCAAGCCGTGGAACTGAGACAATATGTCGGCAATGGGCCTACTGCAGATGTTGGCCAGCACATTGAGGCGACCCCGATGGCCCATTCCTGCGGATAGAGAAGAAATCAGTAAAGGTATCAAGGGTTCAAGGAGCCCCAATATTCACCTATAAAAATTGACTCCACACCGCCTTTCGTGGATCTATCCACCACCTCATTAATGACGGGCACTATGGTATCGCATCCCTCCAGGCCGAAACGCTTCTCCGAAGTGAACTTCATGGCCAGGAAGTTCTCGAAGCCCGTCGCTCGGGACAGTCGCTCCAGGATCAGCTTCTTCTCAGCATTGCTGAAGTCCAAGGCACTTGGCTTCTCGAATCTCGTGCGAATCCATGTGGTCTTGGTTAGAGACGTTATTTGCATATACTCGACTCCGATGTGTCCACAGTAGCTGCGCTCCAAGCGGTCCAGAATCTCCCTGCAGGCGATACGAGTCATGTGACAAGGGCAAGGGCCTTCCTTTGGAACTCACCTGAGGGGCAGGAACTTCTCGTCGCCGCCGACCATCGTGGACGGGGGCAGCTTGAACATCGCATTGAGATCGCCTGTAGAAGTAAGGAGCATTGATGGAGTATGAAAGATATGGAGGTCGACTAAGGCCTCGCCTTTCTTACCGAAATTGTACGAGAGATGCTGCCTGAGCACCTCCTTTGCTGCAGAGCGCTGGGCGCCGTCTACCGAGGATGTCTTTCCTGGTCGAACGATTCCCAAAGGATCCAGATCGGCCGCCAGGTGACCGCGCAACTGGTAGGCCCGGATGATTGCCTGCACCGTGTGATGGTCGTCAATATTTTTCCAGTCGGCGACAGGCGGTGGTGGATCAGGTGCCGATGGAGCAGCCGCGGGTGGAGCAGTCGCAGATGGATCAGCTGCCGATGGGGCAGCTTTCGGTGGTGCAGCCGTTGGTGGAGCAGCCGTTGGTGGATCGGGGGCTTTTGATGCAGGGGCTTGTTTAGCAGATTTCTTGTCACCAGAGAACGTTCCCTCAAGCGAATCGGCCTTAATTCGGGTGTTGCCTGCAGGTGGGCTCTTCTTATACTTCATGTGGCCTGGCTTCTTAGAAAGTATCTTATCATTGTTCCTGAAGAATGCATTCCATGACTTGAGTTTGGAGAGAGGAACATGACAATCGGAGGATAACAGATCATAAGGACTCACCTCTTCTACGGACTCGGGATTGCTTTTCCATCTGGTGTACATATTTTCGATGAAGGCGGCATTGCACCCGCTGGCAAAGGAGTCTGGGCCGCTGGACTTGCTCCACCAAAGACTCGTCTGCAAGAAGCGGAGGCTCCACGCCAGGTCCATTTTGATAAGCAATTGGCTTTTATTCATGATTCGGCGATAAACTAATGGTATGCGCGGAAAATTTTGGATTTTAATTGCTAAAAAGAAAAAAATGAGTAGCGAGGAGAAGACACACTGTAGGTAAGTTGTTAGTTAAGTTGAGTCAGTTAAATGCCAGACATGCTGAGATTTAACATCCAAGATAAAGTTCAGGGATCACTGGATTGCTGCGAGGCGGCATCCGTTTGGGGCATTTTGTTGGTGACATCGCCAAGTGGAGATTGGGGACTCCCACTGAGATTCTCAGGGTCAGGTCCTGCTGTTGTTTCGTTGCTTGATACAGACTCGGTTGCTTTATCCTCACTCATCAACACTTTGTCTTCAGAGTTGGAGCTCTTCTCGGAATCTATCAATGTTCTTGGTAAATCTGTAAACGATTTTATATCTGAAGGCATTTCATAAAGTTTTGATGCCCCGTCTCCTTCGAAAGGTTGCATTTTCTGGCATTTTCTCTCTTGGTAAATAGGATCGGACGGGGACATATTCTTTGTGGAATTGTCCGGATCATTTGCAAGAGTTTTGGGCGTTGGATTGGGATCGTTAGTCCCTTCGCCTAGATGGCTTGGTTGTGGTTTCTCCTGCGGCTTCTCTTGCGGCTTCTCTTTGGGCTTCTCAAGCAATTTATTTTCCTTGTCCTTAGCATTCTGTGTGTTCAGCTTCTCCTCGTAATAGCTTTTGAAGTGTTTGATATTGTTTCCCTTGGTTCGCCATTTACGGCCGCATTTCGATCCGGGAATTCGTTGCGCACGATGGAGAGATTTTTCAGTTTTCTTCATGGACGATGCCTGCCTTCGGAACATTGCAAATTTTTTGAAAAAAGGGAATGTTGGTATCCTTCTGCGATGGCGGAGTGGAGCTTTCTGGTCCCTCTTGGCTGCTTTTTCGGGCTTCTCTGGTGTCTTCTGCAGGTTTATCTGCTCTGGAACCTTAAGTTGCGATTCTACGGCTGGCAGAACTGAACCCAACTTGGACTGTGGTGGTAAGGTCTTCTCTTGTCTAGGGGACTCGCTTTCTGGCTTAATATCTGAATCAGACTGGGTACTGGGCAAGTTATTGGCACTGTCAAGTGCCTTGTTCTCCACAAGTTCCTTGAAGAATCGATGCCAGGTCTGTGATAATAAATCGGTTTATTATTTATATATAAAGACTACATTTCATATCACTTACGCCATGAATCGAGCTGTTGTCCCGCAGCCACTTAGAAAACAGACACTCCATATACGATCCCTTCGAGGCCGCCCTTGGAAATCCGTCCATATTGAGCTTTGAACCCGATTCCGATTCGAGGGTTCCAATTGGTCCCAGTCTCTGCCCGCTGGAGCCATCGGTTGCTGTTGAGGCGAAACTATGGCGTTGGACTCGGTGCGAGGTTAGCTGTAGGAGTATGCGAGCGGTGGACCAAGCCATATTAATGAAGGACCCTCAATTTCGCGATTTTGATGCCGAATGAATAATTTAGGTGGGTCGAGAAGGGAAATTTTCAGTACATTTCTAAGAAAGACAGTGTTCGCCTGGCTAAATAGCATTCCTCAGTAGGATAGCAGCGTACGTTTTGGCGGTACTAAATAATAGGACGGTCCCCAGATTAAATACGCTAATAATATGCACTGACGTCTTGGAAAAGTTTGCACCCAAGAAAAACCTCCTTCTGCTGCCTTCTGTTCGCCTGGGGTAAGTGATATAAGCAGTTGATGAATTTGTAGTGGAAATGCCAATGGGGCCTTCGTTTGGCCGTATATGGCTAATCAGCTTAGCGGTGCATCTTTTTGGCGAAATTAATAATCAAGTCATTATTTTTAAATAAGGAATAACTAGGGAACCCCCAAAGCAAAGGAATAAATTAAAACACCATTTGCCTACTGTAACTTTAATTAACATATTGTTCCACAATGCGATCTAAGGTCAGTTTACTTCTTATATAGTAATTCCTTTCCTTTCATATTTGTAGGAAGTAACTGCTTGCATGGTAGTGTTGGAAAGCGTAAAATGTGGTCTGCCATGCGAAATGGCATTTTTCAACTGGCACTATACGGTCACGCTAGCGTACAAACTAATAAAAAAAAAAACTTCATAAAATTGTTTAGCTTTCTTTTGTAAATAAGCGTAGGAGATTTTCAGGAGGCGCCACCATGAACCAGTTTCATACGCCCTCCTTCGGAGACGAAGTCTTTGAGCTGAATGACACGCCGGCAGAGAGTCCGAGCCAAGCGGTAAGTACAACTGCTCCGGCAGACACCGCAGGAAGCCAACAAATCCCATCCGATCCGGAGGTTCTGACTGGAGCGAGCCACCAGCTCGGGAAATGACAGCAACCGTTTTCGCAGCCGACCGCCCGCCCTAATTGCCGCGCATCGATGGCCCTAATGGTTTTATAATGAACAAGAGATCGGAATCGCCGTGCAATCGCGTTTGTTTTGGCGTCCAGCTGGACGGATGGACTCCCCGGCTGCATGTACGCACGCACACAACCGCACAAGTGGAGCACACACACACACCCTTCCCCCCGTATTTTGGGTGGGGGTTATCGTTTGGAGAGCGGCCACAAACGCCGCGTCAGCTTGTTATCAGCAAACGGCACGCATACGCTCACACGGCAACGGCAGAGGCGACGGGCATGTTACCACACAGCACAGCTCACAGCGCACTCCCCCGCTAGCCCGCCTCCAGCCAAGTGGGCTGTGCTTGGGCGAACGATTTGTACATTAGTTTAGTTGTTCACTCTGCGAGTGGGATTGCGCGTCAGATGAAGAAGTTTCTAGTGAGCTCCATGGCTTCTGGCCGGATCGGTCGGATGGGTCTCAGGCAGCCGTCGCTAACCATGCCTCTGTTCTTTCTCCTTGCAGTCGCGGAGAATGCTTAGCCTGGATCACTCCACGTTGAACGACGACGAAGAAAATGAGTACGACACATATGGCGGTGGCCAGAACATGATGGCCCAACAGCACCAGCCGCAGCAGCAGCAACAGCAGCAGGAAGTCATGATTCCCCCGCAGCAGACACAGGCCCAGGCGCCACCCAAGCCGCTGGCTCCGTTTGCTTTGTTCTTCCGTGACACTGTGACGGCCATCAAGCAGCAAAATCCTGCCTGCTCGCTGGAGCAAATGCAGGTGATTGTACAGACCATGTGGGACTCCCTGGATGAGACGCAGAAGAGCGTATATAGTCAGCGGCACGAGCAGGAGAAGCGGGACTATGTGCGTCTGATACGGGACTATCGCCAGCAGCTGTCCGAATCGGAGGCCACGTTGGAGCTAGAAACTCCATCTGTTTCCGCTACTCCCGTAGTGGTTCCCAAAGTGGAGGTGTGCAAGGTGGAGCCGCCAGCGCAGCCGCTAGTGGAGCAGCAGCCACAGCAACCGCCGCCCCAGCAGATCCAGCTGCTCAGCGAGGCGGCCAGGGTGCAGAAGTGCACGCGGGAGCAGTGCAACAAGCCGGCCATCATCAACCCCGACTGGGAGGACGAGTACTGCAGCAACGAGTGCGTCGTCATCCACTGCCGCAACGTGTTCAACGAGTGGGCGCTGTCCCTCAAAAGCTCGCCCTCGTAGCAGCTGTCCCCGCCGCCTCCGACTGAACCCGCGCCTAGGCTAAGTCTAGACTCTAGATTCTATATGTAACTTGCACAGCTCCCGTTTCGTATGTCGCTTGGGTGTGTACATACGAAGAAATGCGAGTGCGCGATATGATAATTAGTGCAGAAGTCCCAGTTTCGGTTGTAATTAGCAAATGTGCGGAAACGGAATGAACGCAAGCCAAGCTTTTTATATTTTAATTATTGATAGATCACCACCCATAGCCATAACGATGTTTGTAAGAGAGAACGCAATAAAAAAGGCCGACGACGGATTTCATTACAAGAGGTGCTCTCCCTATCGCTTTGTTCTTATCAGTGGCCGGAAAATCTAGCCAGATCCGAAGGGTAAGGACGGAGACCAGCTCACAGCTGAACAAATGGGCTTCTATTGCAAGCGAGTGACGTGAAACTTAAGAGAGCCTCTGTCGCATGTGTTAGGATTCTATATTCTCTTTTCTGCTAACTCTCAAGTGTACTTGGAGAGAGAAAGAGGAAGAGTGTAATAGCATAGAGATAATAGAAGAGTCGTTCCAAGACGTCTTGAGAAATTATGTGGAAAGCCCATTCCATTTTCACCAGTAAAACCCCTTCTTTTATATGGTAACTTTTAATAAATACACACATTTATTACTTCTTGCACTTCATTGTCAATATATCAGTATATCAATGCGGTTGCTTACAAAAACTCTCATTCGCTCGCTTCGTTCTATAAGTATAATAACCGAAACTAATTAAAATGTATAAATTAATCGTATGAAATAAAAGATTTATGTGTAAAAGAGACGTTTCCTTGGTTGCCTTGCTGAAGTAATGCGCCATTGTTTTAAGAGTACGAATACGAGTTAAATAAACAACAGTATAAAAAGAGTTCAAGCCTAAAACATTATTACATATTATATATAGAAGATCCCTCTTCTATATATTTATATGTCTGTATATCATCAAGCGCGGGGAGAGAGGGCGTAGAGGAGACCTTAAATGCAGCCTGTAAAGCGCATAAAGCATGCAGTAGGCCATCGCTGGTTCGTACTTTGAGTAGAGAGCTGGTTTCGGGGTTAGCTGCTAGCATTTAAACGTAAACATAAAGCGCACTCTAAATAATATCACCAAATACTTGTTTTCATTCATCAGTTTTGTTATCTTTTTCCTTTAGCAGTTTCCCTGGCTTCCTATATGCATCGCTCGTCGTCGCAATAAGCTAATATTTGTATAGTTATACTTTAAAGTGGGCTGGGTTAGGTTCAACGGCTATATAACTTGTTCCAACTCGGGTTGGGATGATCTCGGGACTCTTGGAATTGTTAATTATCTCGCTTGTCCGCTGGTAGTAGTAACATCTTCGTGTTAGTATTCGTTATCCTTGAAATGGGTTCCTGCGGCAGCTGCCTATGCTAGATTATTGACTAGTGTTGCCTTATGGGAGGACGTTTACGGTTTTGGGTTTTGGATTCTGTGTTTTGGGTTCTGGGATCTGGATTCCATGGACTCGGCTTCGTTTCGGGGGCCGTATTTGATACGACCTGTGAAAGAAGAAAAGCAGCGAATTAGTTATGCTCGTAATCCTTCCTCCGCAGCTCACTCACCCCTTCATATTGATGCTGTTGCTCCTCTCCTTACTCCACAATCTGCAGCTCGCTGATGTCCAGATCGGCGCTGTCCTTGCAGAAGGTGCTCGAACGCTCCAGCTTGGACTCCACGCGCTCCTTGGGCGCCGGCGCCCCGCCCTCCATCTGGGCATCGATGAGCAGGTCCAGCTTCTGTTTGACCGCCTGGGCCGACTTGTAGGATCCGTTCGTAAGCCCGTTTGTCGTGGTTTTGGTGGTGCCCACTCCATTGGACACCGCCGCTGTGGTCTTCTTCAGGTGCAGCGTATTGGGGCGTCGGGTGGGTATGGAGGAGGGCAGACTGTTGCGCAGATTGTGCTGCTGCAGCATGCTGGTCACCGCGGAATGTGAGGAGGAGCGCAGGGGACCGGCCGAGGCGCGCAGTTGCACCTGCTCGTCGCCCGGCGCTTCGGTTTGCTTCTGTTGCTGCTGCTGCTGTTGCTGCAGCTTGTTCTTTTCCGCCCGCTTTGCCAGGATTTCACGGGACTTGGCCGAAAGGAAGCTGTGGCGTCCCTTGTTCGGCGCTGCTCCTCCGCCGCCGACCTCCGTCCCGCCCGCTGGCACTGAAATGGAGCGCTGCTTGAACAGCTCGCGGGTGGAGAGCGTGCTGCTGACCGAGGACAGGCGACTGGCGGCCGACTTGGTCGTGTGCACCGAACTGGGACTGGATCCATTGGAGGCCACCGCCGCATTGTGCTGCTGCTTCAGCTGGCGCGTCGACTTGTTGCCCACCGTGGAGCCGCGCTGCGTGGCCTTGATCTTGCCCGCGGCACTGGTCGTCACTTTTCCGTGACCATTCAGCTGCTGCACCCTGGCCAGCTTCGAGCTGCCCGAGAGCGACTCGTGTGAGATCGTTTTGTTGGTGATGACCGAGCTCTTCATGCTCTCCGCCAGGGAGTTCTGCTCGGAGGAGTACCGCTCCTGCTGGGGTCCCCGTGAGTTGCTCTTGGCCCGACGCGCCGGCGAGGACAGGCTGTCCATTGAGAGATTGCTCGACTTGTTGCCCAACCGCACTCCGTTTTGCTGCACTCGACGCGTCGCTGGACTCGAGTTCCGTGAGCTGTCGCTGGAGGAGATGTGCAGGTTCTTCGCGGGCGCCTTTCTGCCCCCATTGGCTGGAATACTCGAGCTGGTAGCACTGCGAACTGGTCCGGCGTCGTGACCATTTGTTGCTGCAGCCCTGGGCTTGCGAGGTTCGAGGTAACGAGGTCGCACCTCGGCCAGTTTGGCTGGAGCCAGAGCACCGGCGGCGGCGACGACGACCTTTGCTGGGGCCGTTGCCTTGGTTTCCGGCTTCTTGTACGTCACCGGAGGAGCCTCCGACTGGGTGCGTCGATGCAGATTCAAGCTGTTGCGCTCCGAGGTCACCTGAGAGCTGGCGCGATGCGGAACATAGGCCCGGGAGTTGGATTTGAGTAGTTTGCCTGCAAATAACACAAAGGAGAAATGTTAAATGTGAGAAATGTGTTAGGAAAAGGTAAATAATTCCATTGAAACTATGGAACTGCGCTTACTTCCTCCCTCGCGGGACTCGTGATTCGCCTGCACTCCCCGTTCAGCGGTCTGGACTTGACCAGTCGCTGCCTCGTGCGTCTGCGTGGCCTTGTACAGCTGCGCCTCCTGGGCGTGCGCTCGCTTCGTCTGCGCCTGAATGGCCAGCTTGATCTGCACGAGATCCTGGCTCCGCGAGCTGCCGCCAAAGGAGAAGGCCTTGCCCACCGGCTTGCCATTCTGCCGCTTCATGTCCAGCGGCTCGGTGAGACGGGCCAGCGTCTGGATCTTCTTGCGCAGCTCCAGGTCCATGCGCTGCCAGGCCGTGACTCGCATGGCCCGCGAGCACTGCCGGATGAGGCATTGCTCCACGGCGTAGACGAGGGCTCCCACCAGCCGAATGTACTCCGGCTGCCAGTCCAGCTGCTCCTCCTGCAGGCCCTGCAGCTCGCGGGCCAGCTCGGACTGGCCGAGGCTGGCGGGCATGTGAATGAGCTTGGCCTGCAGCACCGTGTTCAAGCGCGTCACGCGCTGATAGCTCCGGCAGGCCTGCTCCGGCGTTAGCTCGGCGGCCGTGTGCAGGAGGAGCGTCTCCAGGCGCGGAATGTGCCGACTGCGATCGTGGCCGAGCGACAGGAAGGCGTCGCTGGCAATCAGGCTGGCGAAGTGATCGCCCACGTAGGCGTAGGCGGCGTCCAGGATGTCGCGCACCAGCTGCTCGCAGACGTGGCCCCAGCGGTAGGCCGAAAGCTGGGCCAGCAGGTGGTCGCAGTCGAGCACCGTGTCCAGCACAGTCTCCGAGGTCTGCGGAGAAAAGGATCGTTTAGAGATAGAATAGAGGAATCCAAGGGAACACTCACCAAGTAAGCGACGATTTGCTGGCGACATCGCCCCAGTATATCTGGCGGCAGCTGGGCAAACTGTCGGGTGGGCCACACCTTCAGGTAGTGGCGGCACGTCCAGCGCAGGCACTTCCTGTACAGGTCGTCCAGCGCATGGTTGAGGGCCACGGGCAGGACCTGCAGGATGCCGTCGGTGCAGCCGGAGCACGGCTTGTGGAAGTTGTGGCAGTAGTTCGTCTTCAGGGCGTGCGAGGTGACCTCCTTGAGGCCCTCCAGGCCCAGCAGGTCGGCCAGGGCGGCCAGCTCCATCAGACTGATGCCATCCGGCGGGTGCGAGGCCCCCGAGTAGATGTGGCACAGCGCAAAGTGCACCGCGGCGTAGGAGTAGCCCTGCAGCGAGACGACGCTCTGGGCTCCGTGGCCCGCGAGCATGGCGGCAAAGTACTGGCAACGCGAGCGCAGGATGCACTTGTGCGCGCGGATCCGGCGGCCGTGCACCTCCACCAGCATGTCCGTGGCGATCTCCTGCAGGAACATCTTGAGCAAGTCCTCGCCCAAGCGGCGCGGCTGCCGGCAGCTCAGCGAGGACTCGTCCATGCCCGACCGGCTGAAGCTGGAGGCGAGACTCGAGTCCGCACTGAGATCTGTCTGGATGTAGTCCACTTGCTGCTGCTGCTGCTGGCCCTGCTCCAGGGTCATGTCGTTGGGCAGCGAGTTGGAGAACTCCTTGGAGAAGTTGGGAAACAGGCGGGAGAGACTCCTGATGTTGTCCACCGAATTGGTGAAGTTCTGCAGCGTGTTGCCCGTGGATCGGGTCATGGCCCACGAGTGCGGACGCGCCCGGTTCTCGTCCCGGTAGAGCCGCTGGCCCAGCTGGGAGCTGCGGTGGTTATTGCCCACACTCTTGCTCATAGAGTCCGGCGACTGCAGGTCGTGCTTCACCGGCTTGTCCATGTCCGAGAGCTTCACGAAGCTGGAGGGGATCTGGGAGGGCTGCTGCTGTGGCGCCTGCTGCGACGCCGCCTGTTGCTCGCCGTGCTCGTTGACCGTCTCCAGCAGCTGCTTCTGCTTCTCGATGGTCGCGTGCAGGGACTCCATGGTGTGGCCATTGCTGAGCGCCGTCACCGTCACCTGCTTCTTGGGCGAGGCCGTCTCCTTGGCCTCGATGATCGTCTCCATCACGCTGCTGGTGCGGTTGGAGCTGCTGCTGGTCAGCTGGAGGGACACGGGCAGGGCCACCAGCTCGCCCGCCTGCTCCTTGGCCAGCTGCTCGTCCTGCTGGAAGGTGAGATCATCCGTGTCCGTGTTGGAGGCGGGCGACATGTCCTTGGAGAGCACGCCCTCGGTGACGGAGGCCAGGCTCGACTTGTCATACGTCTCGTTCAGCTGCACGTCCCTTCGCCGCTTCTTGATCCTGCCCGGCTGGGCCTGGGCCTGCTCCTCCTCCGAGCAGCTGCTCAGGCCGGGATTGGACCCGCTGAAGTCGTCGTACGGCGACACGGAGCTGTCAATGGACAGGGAGGAGGCCTTCGATATGATGGGCAGCTTGTCGATGATGCTCATCAGGCCCGAACCCGACGACTCCGTTCCCCCGTTGGCAGCCGTGAGGCTAATGGACCGCTTGCACTCGCTGCCCGTTCCCGGTCCCGATCCGTTGTTGCTGCCCCAGCTGTGCCGCTTGGCGGGATCGCTCTGCTGGCGCTGCTGCTGCGACAGGCGACGCAGGGCAGCCACTGTGAGCGGCGGCTCAAGGTTGCACCTGTAATCCAAGGACTTGCTCTCACCCGATGCGCCCGATGTGAGCTCTTTTTGGTTGGCACTCTTGGCCATTAGAGTCTCCGTGGAACTGGCACTGGACTTCATCACCTCGGCCTCGCCGCCTCGTCGCTGGGGTGTCGAGGAGGAGCTCAGGGAGCTGGACAGCCGCTGGGCCAGGCTCAGGGGCTCCTTGCGCCCGTTGGAGCGCGGCGTCTTCTGCTCCCCAAAGTCAATAAACATGCTGAATATGTTCTTCGGTTCCGGCTTGGGCTCCTCCCTCGCCTGGGCCAACTCTCGCTCTCGCTCCTTCCGCTCCTGCTCCTCGTCCCTGCCATCCTGCGAGAGATCCACAAAGAATCCCGCCGACTTGGGCGCTGTGTAGGACTTGCTTAGCTGCGAAGGAGGCGTCATTCCAGCAGCGGGCTTTGCTGCCGGCTGCTCCTGTGGCTTCCTGTCCATGTCGTCCAGGGACACGTAGAAGCCACAGCCGCTCTTGTGCGAGCTGTTCGAGTCGGAGCGCTCGCGGAAGCTGGAGGTGGTGCTACTGGTGCTGCGTCGCCGCTCCGGGCGGCAGTCGCTCATGTCCACCACCCAGGAGGCAATGCCGGACACGGGCTTCCGCTTGATGCGCATCTCCACCCCGGCAAGCTCCGGATCCTCGGCAAGGTCCTCCTCATCGTCATCCTCATCCGCCAGCGGGCGAGTGGGCGCAAAGTCCAGGGACACGAATCCCCCCGACACAATCGGACAGGTGTCCGTGCGCCTCTTGATGCTGGGACTCTCGCACTGCTTCTCCCGGAAGTCCTCGATGGACGCTCCGCCCGAGACAATGGGATTTGACTCGTCAAACTTGGAGCTGCGCTTGGGAGTGCGCGGCAGGGGCAGCGGCGAGTCAGTGGCGTCGCTGCAGTACGCTCCCGAGTCCCGGTGATGGGAGAGCGAGGAAGACAGCGTGTAGTCGCGGTGGATCGACGAGTTGTTGCTGCCAGCGGACGCCGGCTCGATGTGCACCATGGAGTTGTGCGGCGTCGAGGCCGAGGCGGACACGGAGGCGCCCTGGTGGCTCCTGCCCTGCTCCGACCACACCAGACTCGGGGCCGGGCTGCTGGAGGAGTAGTCCGTGGTGTAGCTGAGATCGGGATGGTGCTGGCTCTGGCTCTGGTGGTGCTGGAGCTGGTGGTGTGAGAACTTGGGGCTGCTGCCCAGCGGATGCACGCTGAAATGCTGGGCGTTGTGCTGGAAGCTGTAGGGAACGGACATGGGCGCAGCCGGTCGCTCCTCTGCAATCTCCTCGGCGGCCTCCTCATGCTCGGGCTGCTCCTCTCGCTCCTCACTCTGTCGACCGGCTTTGCACCTGGCAAAGGCCTTGTGAAACTGCTCCAGCTGCTGAGTGGGCGAGGGCTCTGTCTCCTCTTTCGGCTCCTCGTCCTCCGCCTGCTCTGGCTCTGGTTCCTCTTGAGCGTGACCGTCGAGACTGGGAAAGGACAGCACCTCGTCCTCGTCCCTCAACGAGGAGGCGTCTATGAAGCACGCACTGGTACCGGAGGTTGACAGCGGCTGATCCCGCTTCTCCAGATCACGCAGCAAGCAGCTGGCGGTGATGCCCTTGAAAACGGAAGGCGTCGTGTTCTCTGTGTTCTCCTCCGGCTCCTCCTCGGGCGCCAGAACTGTGGTGGCTGCCGGATACATAGATTCCCAGGAGCCGGTCTCTGTAGACACCGTCGAAGTCTCCATGCACACGATCTCCTCGTTCTGGCGCTGCTTCTCCTCCTTGGAGGGCGGCTTCACCTTGCTGGCGCTGGCGCCCTCATAGATCTTGTTGTCCACGGCGGAGCCACTGCCCGAGGGCAGCACATCCGCGGCAGAGGCGGCAGCTCCATTGCAGTCGGGACTGGAGACGGGCGAGAAGGTGTCACGCTCCTCGCCCAAGTCTAGTTCGCAGGTTTTGGCTGATCCTGAACCCGAACCCGAACCGGAAGTCGAGCCGGGCTGCTGTGGGGCTCCTCCTGGAGCAGGACGCACTGCGGCCGCCGCGCGACGTATATCCTCGCTGTACTGCGGCGCCGAGGAAGACGAGGACGAGGAGGAGCAGGCGGAGGGACTGCAGGCGCTGCTGCCACTGCTGCTGTTGGTGAGATTCGAGTAGTTCGAGTGGTTCGGCGAACTGGCGTCCACCTGCTGGTCCAGCGAGCGTCCGGTGACCAGGACGGGCGCCTGTTCAGGCGACAAGGGCGATGCATCCATCGCGGGGGAAGGAGAGTGGAGTGAGTGGAGAGAGTGGAGTGAGTGGCTTCACTCAACTCATCGACGCTTTCCGGTCGCGGCCCAACCAAGCCTGGTTATGCTTCGCTGCCTGCTGAATGCCAAGTGGTTCTCCTCCTCCTTCTCTCCTTTTTTGTCTGTTTTGTTTTCTTCTTTTAGCTATCTTTGCAGTTTTTTGTTGCTGTTGTTTCTTGTCTAGGGCCACATGCTGATGATGGTCCCGCCCCCATGCCCCGCTGCAGCTGCCAACTGTCAAATTGTCAACTGTCAGCGCGTGTTGGCAAGTGGGAACAACAACAACAACAGCGGCAGGCTGTGAAATCGATACTAGAAGAGTGTTAAGTGCGCGACGGCTTGATATCTCTTGAGCTTACTGCTTTTTAAGCTGCTCTCTCTCTTGAGTCAATCCTTACTGCTGCTTACACTGCTTTGCACGTATTCCCATTTAATTAATCCTCGATCCTTGCTTCTCTTGGGATTATGTTTGCAGCTTTCTTCTTACGTTTGCACTGCTTGCTTTCTCTTAGGAGAAGAACTTCAGATAACTCCTTTTGTTTGTTTGCTCCTCTCTCTCCCAAACTGCTTATCACTACACCTGCATTTCACTCTCTTTCATTTAAGAGTACAGTGCCTGTGCTTTGGCTTCCTCTTCTTTTGCTCTTGAATCTCTGAGAATGCTAATAAGGGGCCCAGATCTGCTATCTCACTCCAGCTCGCTGTTTTCGTTGTTAGTAGATTTATTCGTTTTCCCTTTCTTCATGTGCAACGTCGCTATTATTTCGTTTTTTATTTGTTTTTTCTTCTGCTGCGTCTGCTAAAGTTCACACTGCCTTCTTCTGTAGCTTCGCTATCTTGACGTTTGTTGTTGTTTTTACTGTGTTACTGCTGCTGCTGCTGATTTATCGCCAATTGTGCCAATTGTTGAGACTCCACTGTTGCTGTTGTTGTTGCACAATTAAGCTGCAAAAAATAAGAGAGAGAGAAAACATGAATTACTTCACACGGAACCGAGGCAACAACTACAAATAAATGCACAAAATCACACTCACACACACACATGGCAACCGAGGCAAAAATTATTGCATTTGCTTATTTTTATTTTATTGGCTGTGCCTTTAACTGCAGTTAACTTTTTATTAAATTTTCAGTGCTGGCGGCAATTATTTAAAACTTAAGTCTCATTAAGCATTAACTCGAGGCATGCGAGACAGGAAACGAATATAATTCAATGATAAATTACTGTCGTGTGTCTTTTTGACAATCATTTTTTGGCAAGTGACTAGATTCGATTGGTAATCAACAGACGGTTATCGATATGTTTTAACATCGTAAAACTTCAATATTTTAGGTCTTTTCGGGATATAAAATGATTAGTGATTGCCAAAATCCTTTTATTTTCCTATTCGCGATTAGAAACCTAAATAATTAAGAGTAAAATAATAATATTTTTGTCTTTTTACAAGTTTTTAAAATTTTAAAAGGGATACCACTAATAAAATTGTACAAAAATGTTATTTAATTACTTTCAAAGTCAGAATGCACATTAACCCAATAAAAACCAGCACAAAAAATTTTTCGCATTGAAACTAATGCTTTTTAGACTTATGTATACACTTTTAAGCTTTGATTTTTCCAAAAAAAATTATCGTATTTAATATTGTACATTTTAAAAAATTCAAAATTACATATTCAAACACTTGCTTTAAATGATTATTGACAGTTCAATAAATTAAATTACATCGAGGCCAATTGAACGCAAATATCAAATTACATTTATGTACTCAGTCTTGTCAAGAGATTTTTGAGAAGATGCCTCAAGTATGTTCTCTTCCTCCCTAAATTTTCCTCAGCTTTAAACCATAAAAAACGTTTATCTTCGATTGTATATATCCATTACAGAGAGAAATAAACAACAATTTCATTAAATTAAGTTATTTATTTCCCTATTAAGGCCGATGATGCTCCCTGAAATACAAAAACCCAAATGACGTCAATGCAAGGCACCCCCGGAATCTGAATCAGAAGCGAAATCGTTGCCAGTTGGCAGCTCCCGGCTATACCCCATCGACACCCAACTATATACATATGTATATAGTATAAACCACCCACCTCCCATTTGTAACACCCGAAACCAACCCTCGGAAACCGCATTCTACAACAGCAAAAGCTTGACCCTCGACTTTGCTGCTTGCTTCCTGCCCCTTTCGGGTCGCTGTCGGTCCCGGCAAACATATAGAATTTCAATTCCATTCCAATTTGTTATCTCGGAAGCAGCAAGTGCACATGCAAAACCGATGGCGCTGCGTTTGAAACCCGATACTGGGAAGCGGGCGAATATGTTGTTGAGGTCAATTTGAATTAGTTAAGTAAAAAGCCCACAAACAGAGGGCTCTCTCGTTGTTTGCACAGTTTGGGAAAACGCCTTGGGTTGAGGATTTCAGCGAACTTACGCACAAACAATGAATATAATATCCGATGTTTGCCCAGCGCAAATATTGGCACAGTTCAACGAGAGAGTTGACGGAAAGGTGAGGTTTATTTATGGGAAATAAAACAAGTTTTATATGACACCTTGAAAGATTTTAAATACAATACTTCAGGCATGGGAAGTTATTAATATTCAAAATGATTTTTAAACAAAAACCTCTGTTGTGAACTTTATGCTTAATTATGAACTCTAAAGATACTCAGAAATTAATTCTTTTAATTCTCAACTTGTAACTTCTTGTAATATGCAATTATAATCCATTCTTATGACACTTTCTTAATGCTAGATTATAATAAACAAGGAAAATCTTTTAAGCACGAACAAATTGCTATTTATTTGTATATATTACTATATATTAGATTTCCTAGCTTCACTCGTAGCATTCTCCGTTTTAATTTGCATACAAAGGCAAGAAACAAATCGCTGAACATGAAAAGTAATAAGCTACGTACTCTATCGGGTGTCTCCACCTCTATCGAGTGGTTAATCATGCAAATCGAGTGGCTCCGTCTGGTAAACGCAAAACAAAGAGACTTGATTCGCGCTTATAGGAGTATATATAGTAAATCAATCTCTGGACAAAGATCGATCGCTCTCTTGGTCTGTTACACTTTGCCAGAGATCGTATCTTCAGCAACTCCGACTCCGAAACAAAAACATTTGCCAATCGAACTGGAAACAAAGGCCAGGCCATCGTCGAGATTGTGTGTCCCCGCCGCCGAGCAAACAGTTGCAATATCCAGCGGATAAACACACGGCAATTATGTAATTTATGGCTCACTCCGCCGATATGCAGTGGCAGCAATAAGAAACCAGCAGCACCATAATCAGCAGAAGGAAAACGGAAAAATAAAAAAAAAATGCACTTGTAACTCGATAATTGCACGTTCTGTAGCCCCAGGCATGACTTCATATTCGAGCTAGAGAGCTAGAGGAATCCATGCATAATAATCCATATATGGCAAATGCTGATTTACTTAATATTCCACACGAAATTTATGTAATTAAATGGCTAATAGTACACTTTAAACATTAAACGATAGCCATTGAGGTATGACTTTTAAATCATAGCTTTTACAAGGCGGAAATCTATAAAAGATTTTCTTTTATGGAGGAGAAACGTTTTGAGAGTAAAGCAAAGCTAGGCAAACATTTTAAGATCAGTATAAAATTCCATATTAAGATCTCAAATTATATTTACTTGCATTCCCTTAAGTAATTATTTCAAGAATAATCTTCAATAGAAACCATTGTTTATGACAACTTTATTGTTTATTGCGATTTAATATTCCCATCAAGGTATGCCCAAACATTTATGCAATCCCCTTTGATTGTAAACTATAGAGAAACGCCCCCACACACAACCTGGCGTTACTTGGCACCCTGAAAACAGTCTCGTTTCCATAGGCGATTTCCATACTATAAACCCATTTATCGCTGGCAGATACCAAACAAAGGTCGGCATGAGTAATCCAAGGCCCAGAACAACGCCAACCAGCCACTAGACAGACGGACCAAGTCCAAACAAGATATAAGCTGTCGATAGAGCGAATAAAATAAAATAAAACGATCAAGAGACGTCGCTCCTAGCTGATTTGAATCTGTTGCCAAATATGGGCGCAACAAGTTGACGATGACGACAAGTTTCACGGTGATGACGATCCGCGTTAAGGAGAAATCTGAAGTCAAGCAAATGAGCCAGCGAGCATGTAAATTGTTTAGATGGTATAAGAGAGGTTCTGCTGGAAATGGAAAACGTACGAAAGCCAAACAAAACAAAACACCAGGAAGTGTGGGCAGAATTTCTGATGTTTAAAGTCAAAACACGAGAAGATTGTCGGATTTAATTGGCCAAGAACTCAAGAACTGTGGATATTTGGATAAGCGAAAGTTGGGAGGTAAAAAGTTGGGTAATTGGTTTCGTTTCAGAATAAGTTATGGCAACAAGAATAGACTTCTTAATTGAATAAGTAGTTATCAAGAAGAAAAAGTGTTTATCAATCCATTAATAATAATTTGAAATAACAATAATTATATCCATTATAAGGTCTCGTTCTATATTATCTTCCTATTAATTTATATATCATCTTTATCTTAATTTCTATTAATTTACATGATATCCATCAAGTTTATCTAAGATTTTGGCTTCTTATTTAATTTAAACAGAAAGATTTAGGGTCAAACACTCTTGGTCTATAAACTTGTTTTATCTAGCAACGTTAGAAATTGAAGATATCTTGATTTATTTAGCAGACAGACGACTGACTCTCCTCTCAACTTATAGAAATCTAAATTGTTTCCTTTATTCTCTTTCTCTCTTATTGAAATATTCTTTTCTGTTTTGTTTTTAGTTTATTTAATAAAGACAAAGCGAGGAGAGTGTGTGCCATGAATGTCAATGGCTCTGGCTCTGCGTCCATCCAAGCCAACCAACCAACCACCCGAAACCAGTCGCCGTTGCCGGAGTGGATCCCATGGAGGAGGAGTGGAGCGTCGCGGTGTGGTATGGAGAGATACCAGAGTTAGATAGAGACAAGTGACAAACGATAAGTTTATAAATGCGGCTACATTGTTGCCAGCAAACTTGATAGAAAATAAAAAAAATATATATATATGTAATAAAGAGAAAAAAACGATAGAGGTGGGGAAAAAAGAAAAAAAAAAATAATCATAATGGCCAGTATTTATAGGAGGAGGCACAAAGCGTTTTGTTGGGCGGGGACCTAGGGGTTCGACGATCGCGCCATGATTTTGCAAATCGATAGAGCTCTCCAGCTATCCGTCATAAAAGCCAATAATAGCAACGAGTATCCACAAATTGCCGAGCAAATTGTCCGCCGAATGATGAGAGCCTGCGGCAAAGGCACAGGCACACATGTAGGGCTAGAGATGGTAGTTGGTTGCCATATAAATCCCCATTTCCATTTCAAATCAATGATATATTCGGTACAATAAAGACCAGCTGTGCGCATTAATCGGTAACTAAAGATGGGGAGAGGCCGCGGACTCAAAGACAAGCATTAGTTTGTAACCAAAAACCAAGGGGAATTGAGGTTTTCCACGAAACATTAATCAGTTGGACATTTAAATCAGGTTTCAGTGCAAACTTAATGAAATATTGCTGGTAACAAAATACATTAACTACCCAAAAGATAAGATAAAACACTAAATAGTAGCCAACTGCTACAGAAGCACACAAAAACTCACAAAACTCATTTTAAATATAAACAAATCGAAAGCCTAAACCAGAAATATTCCATTGCTTTACTCAAAGGGTTACTAATTAGCAAAAACAGTTGAACGTGACATGGCTAAAAATCAAACCCTAATCGAAAAATCAATAAGGCTTTTAAAGAGACAACAGAGACTGACTGAAACATTGACCGACACTCAATTTAATGGCTTTAATGCAAGCTTTATGGGAATGAAAAGGAAGGACCACCCTTAATCGAAAGCCACCATCAAACCATTATCCTTTACACCTCTTTTTTTGCCAGTAAACTGTTCGAAGGAAAATGCCATAAACCCCAAGGTGTTTACCTCGAAGGGATTGCCACTCGTCACGCTAGCACATCTCTAGCCACAACAGCCGAGGAGGCTCCATCTCCGGATCCACCTCCAGCGCTGTGCGTTGCCTGCAGAACGAGTGTGTGTGTGTGTGTTTTGGTGTTTGGGGCAATTATGTGCGCCATGCATGGACAATCGCTGCTGGCACGTTGAATAGCATTTGATGAGCGCCAAATAAACCTTGCGTGCGGCTACAGCTAGAAGAGGAAACCAGAATTCACTTTCGTCTGCGGCCCAGAAACCAAGAAACCAACAAACCGAATTGAGGCAATGTCTGAGAGTCCGACTCTTGTGGCTATGACCAGTGGCCACGAATGTTTTATGGGCGGCAGTTCGCGGGTGCTTGGGTGATTCGTTGTTGGCAACTAAAAACCACTTCGCTCTGTCATGTGGGTCTTCCTTCAGCCACTTACTGCTGCACTTACAGCCAAGTCAAAGCGGCAAGAAGCTAGCCAAAAAGCGAGGTTGCGAGGTCAGTAATGGCAGTGATTTAAAAGGCAACCCCTTTTGGGAGACTCTACACGGAGAAAAGCATTTAATAAATGGCTTTTTAAGTAGGAAAATTAAGGGAAAATGCTATCTATGGCTCAGTTACTTGGTAATTTGACATTTCCCAATAGTTTTTGGCCCTGAAAAATTAAGGAAAATGGTATTTATGGCACAACGCTTGGTAATTCATTAATCTGGAACAGTTTTTCGTCCTAAACTTCCTTTAAATGAAAGGAGAAAATTAGTACTTATATTTACAAGTGCATCGCCCACGTTTTAGGGGCGTTCCGAAGGACACTGCACGCCCTTATTGCCTATTTCTATAGGCCAACTCCGTGCCAAGTCAAGTTACTCAAGGGAGTAGAGCTTGGCCTGGGGACTGAGGCACTACTAAGGCATAGTGGAGCTTGAACAGGGAACGTGGCAAAGTGTAGCGCTGACCCTGACTGCGACTGCAAGAGAACGTGATAATAAATCAAAAATTAAATTAGCTGACGTCTCCATGTCTCGATGTCGATCAGGCGGAAGGGCAATTAAAAATACAAATAAAGTGCAATTACAGTGTACATTTAGTGGCGCCTCCTCGCCATTACTGCAGCTCTAATTAGCGGACTCGGGGCTGCCTCTTGGCATTGACTTGAGAGCCTGACCTTTCCCGACTCGAGAGACTCAAGGAAGTGAACTGGAATGGAATGAATCCCGAGACATGACGACATGCAAATCATTTCCATGCATACGATAATTGTGAGAGCCCAGCCACCACGCAGCTGGGCTTAATTCATAATTAAAGATCACGCAGAGTGCAAAGAGGCCGACGTCGTCGTCGTCGGTTGGGTGTAATATCACGGCTGGAACGAACAGTATTCAATGGGGACAATGCCACAGTAAACTAAAGCTATAAAATATATCGGAACTTGATGTAAACTCAACTAAATTGAAAGGGAACTTGAAATAACCATACTTCTTATTAAATTTATTTAAAAATGTCTTTTATAAATTAAAGTTTTTCTAAAAACTCTTTAAAAAGTACAACTTAAAATCTTTTCAATTTTATTTCCCTTTAAAAAGTATTTTGAATACTTAAGGGTTCACAAATCACAATTTATATTTTATACAATTTATATTTTACAGAGCTACAACTTAGCCAAGTTTACCTGTAAATTGGCATACAACTTCAAGTACAGCAAACGCGGCTCTTAAAAAAAAATTGATTTACGAGCGGTGGGGCGCCGTTTGTAACTCAATCAGGCGTCAAAATGTGTGTGCGGCCCTTGAAATCAAATGAGACGAGACCGAAGCGAAACAAACCGAAAAATCGAGACCAGTCCGTCATCAGATCCGTCAGAGTGTCGAGACCCAAGTCGGCCAAAAGCTGAACCAGAGACTAGAGCAGGGAGCAGGGGCTAAAATCTAAAACCGAATCTGAAGCTAAAGCTAAAGCCAAGCCAACTGTAAAAACATCAAGAGCGCAGCTGTTCTTCAATGTGTTTATTCTCCAATAAAAGTAGTATGTGCGGAATGTGAACATTGTGAAAGGTATTGGCGGCGATAAACACTATCTAAATTCCAGAACAACGTGTTTTAGTTACAGCCAAGTATTTCTTGAAATCTGAACCATCAGCAAAATATATACAAAATTCCAGAGTCACTAGGTAGTATTTAGACAAAGAACTCTGCTTTTTAAATAAAAGCGATAGGTAGGATAGGACTTATCTTTTATTTATCTTATTATTATTATTTCAAGATTCAAAAAGTAGCATTTTTAGTTTCTTGTCATATTTGTGTAACAACCTTTATGATTCAAAAAGCTATGAACAAGTAGTTCACATTACCACAATATTCTCCTATAAATACCCACATTCTTCACTACATCAAGAGCAACCTCAGTACTTCAATACATTATAAAATTATTCATAGTTTTGACAGATCGTCTAAAGATCCGATTCCATTGGAATTTGTTCACACGATTATATATTGTATTTTTTATACGCCACATCCCACACACTGAGGAAACTTACAGAATATATTTGCATACACGTTCGTTACACATTAGCACTGAGCTTTGGCTTTGGTTTTGATTTTGATTTTCTATTTTGATTTAATTATTTTATTATTATGACTGCCTTATAAGGTGGCAAACGGAAGTTTTTTCGGGGGCCTTGGGATTCTCTTTCGATTTAGAGATTTCGCCCAATTATTGGAAACACCGAACACAGAATTGTTGCTGATTAAATGCCAACACGTCGAAGCGCGAAAAATACAATTTGGACTTTTTTGATAGCACTGCTAATCAAATTTGCTTGCCGCCGTGTCTCGAGATTCGTTGGGACGCGGAGATACACAACGGAATCGGAGAGAGCGACAAAAGAAATTAATTTACGGTCTATTTTTTATATTATGGCAATGCACGCGGCGGCGACGACGACGACGCTTTTGAATGTTTAAACTAAAAACATTTAAACAATCTTTTCGGTGTGTGTAACGCTCGCGAGCACCGCTCAAAACACAATGAGCAGCGGCGGGCTCCACATTCTGAGCGAGCGAGAAAAAAAGAGGGAGAGCCGCTGCGGTGGTGCCGGCTCTCAAGAGAGTGCTGCACAGTGGTACTTTTAGTAAACAATTTTGCTCAAATTATTGTTTACGTTTTTAACAGAATAAAACACAAGTCGACCAATTCACCTGTGGTGTAGGTAATGCCTCCCATCTTTAGTACATTGGCATACCCAGAGCTGGGCCTGGTGATCCGCCAATTGTAATTGCTCGCTTGAAATGCCGAAATCCGGGTACATTAAATGACAGTTTTTGCTCTCGAATTTTTATAATGTGCCCCACTGTGCGCTGGCTAATGAGCAGAAAAGAGAAGAGAGAGTGTCGCAGCCCCTGCACTTTGAGTGGCTGGTGCAAGTGAGTGAGAGTGTTGGGTGAGTGTCAGTGGGGGGAGGAGGGGCCGGCGTGAGAAACTTTATGCAAATTTGCATTTTCCTTTTTTTTTTTTTAATATAAGTGCGGAAAATAAAGCACGGGTGACCCGAACAAACAGTAAACAAAAAGCCACTGATCCATCCATCCGGCAAGCATTTCTGCACAGCGGAAAATTGTGAAGAAAACGCCATTAAGATCTCAATTATTTATATGATTTCCAATTAAATTCTATTTAACATTCATTTACAAAACGTTTCGGCTTTAATCAATCGAACTTAAACACTAAAAGATATCGAATATCGCTTAAATTAAGAAACAGTTTTGCTAAATCATTAACTAAACATTTTAGTATCCATTTACAAGGTGCAAACTTTAAAAGGGTGTGAACTTTCTCAACAGTAAAATATATGCGAAACCTAAAACAAAACATAAACACGTTTGAAATGGAAATAAATATTTCACAAACATGTGGCAAAAGCAATTTTAAATATTACAAAGCAAAACATATCAAATGTCTCTTTTATAGCTGAAAACGTCAATAATAAACATTTTTAAGATACAAAATTTACATTTTTCAAAGGCTAAAGTAGTTAGTAAACAAATGTACATTTTTACTATATATTTTTGATGTTTAAACTCTTAATAAATCATGGTTATTACAACGAAGTGATAACATATTACGATGTAAAAACACTAAAAAACATTTGAATATTCATTTGCCAAGCTATTGAATAACTTCTAGGAGTTATTTTAACTTTAAAATTACATTTCCAGATTTTGTAAGCAATAAGAAATTACATTTAAAATGAAATTTTTTAAGCACATGGGATGTTTATAAATGAATTTCTGTTTCCCCGAGCGGTTGTATGTCGGTTTTATTCCCCTCTGATATGAAAGGCAAATGATTTGTTGTTTGGCCATACGAGGAGGTGGTGAACCTGCCTCAATTTCAGTTTCGTAGGCCCGACGACGCGATATAAACAAAGCAAAGGCGGCGATGATGTGCGAAAGTTCAATGCACGTTGATTACACAAAATATCAGGAAATCAGAAAATCTGAAAACGAGGCAACAATTGCTGGCGGCAGTTGTGGGACAGAACAAAGCATTCCGCACCGCTTTGTTGTAAGCATAAATCACAATTTTATGGCATTTCCACGCAACTTGGCCAACAGCAGCAGCAGCCAACAGTTGGTCGTTTTTTTTTTGTGGTACGTGCCTGTCGTTCGGAAGGCAAAAAGTAGCATTAACATTTACAAATGAAGTTACTAAACAATTTAAGGTACCAAAACTTCATAGAAACATGTCGCGCAGTGTCTCTTTGGGCCAGGCCAAAACTCACTCACTCACTCTGTTCATATGCAAATTTTAGCCCAGCAACAGAAAATGAAATAAGCATTAAAAAAATTCCACGAACAAAGAGTCTGACAAAAAGTTTATTTTGCAGAAGTAAATTTTGTTTTTCTTTTCTTTTTTAACGAAAACGAAATATTTATGACCTCGAGGCGACAAAGCAAAAAAAGACACTATGCATATGCACATCCACAGCTCCCAAAAATACAACAGCAGGAAAAACGATATACAAAAAATAATAAAAACCAGAAGATGCACAAAATGTGCAAGCTGCTGCCACTTTTTCGCGCAAAATATTCCCTTTCCTGGTGGAAGGGAATGATGAATACATAATTCGATTTGTTTTCAATGCAAATTGAGTAAAATAAAACAGGAGGCGTGAGGAAATAAAATCTAATCTTTGCTTGGCTGCATGGAAATTCAATAACCAAGTCCTATGACCCGTGTGCAGCTTTTTTGACTTGCAAATTAATGTTATCGCACCTTTGACATTTGGTATATTTCAGTTTTAACTAAAACTATTATATTTTAGCTTGAAATGCAGAATAAATATGAAACTTACTACTTAAAAGCAAGCATGCTTTTGTCTATTTAAATTGTTTTCAAATGTATTCTGAAATGGTATTTGTATTGAAAACCTCTAAGACCTCTAAGTCTCTCTATTAACTTTATTTCAGCAAACATTTTTATAGACCAAATTCAAATTCCTGAGCAGAGTAATTCCCTCTTCGTTTTTATTGAAAATTTAATTTTCTTTCTGCATTTCATGCTAGGCAGCCATCATTTCTGACATTGTCGGCTGCGAAAATGTTTAATGTCAGGATCGACGACAAATGAGATGTGTGTGCCTTGTGCATATAATGGGCTCCGTGACTCTGCCGGGGGCTTTTCTTGGGGTGTCTCTGTCTGTGCCACATGTGCGTGCCAAAAAAGTAAAACAAAACAATATATATTTGGGGTAATGGGAAAGTGCGTGCCGCGAGCGGATAATTTACGATCCAACTGCAGTTGCGGTCAGTGCAAGTGAATGCGATTCGAGGCAAACGCCACGATCATCGTCTGGCACTATTTTTATAAACCCCCCACAAGATCGTCAAGGTCAGCGCTCGATACCAATCGAGTGGAAACACTTTTGGCAGCCCGTTCGGCAGATTAATTAAGGCAGCGATACATAGATTGGGAGAGAGACAGACAGAGAGCGAGAAGCAGAAAAAGCCCGAAAAGTATCTGCTAATGTCCAAACAGCGGGCCGCTGAAAAAGTAATTATTATAAATAATTATTAGAGCGCAGTGGCAGTTAGGCAGCGCCAGCGGATCCAAACGCTGAATGGCTATTGTTGTACAGAAACAACAGCATTCTGCTCTATCTGAATCTGGCTCTCAATCTGAATCGGTGGCTGACTGCTGCTGCCGGTTTGCTTTCGAGAGCGGACACTGGAAGAAACTAGGGTTGGGTTACTTTAAGTTAAATTTATAATATATTAAGCCAAGGTTAGGAAAGAAGAACGGAAAGAACAAGGATATAAGGCTATCAAGGACCAGGTGACAACCAATATTAGGGCTTATCTCTCTATTGTATATATACAAGTTTTCTGCCGCTCCAGCCGTGCAATCATTTAATATTTATAATAAGAGAGGGAGAGAGACAGAGAGAGAAACAGTTATAATAGGTGAGCGAGCGTTCCGGAGAGAGGGAGAGAGAGAAAAAGAGCGGATATAGTTTAACTTAAATAAAACATACATCGTAGAATTTTTTGAAGACCCAGATCCTTGTCAACCTATATAAATCACCTTCCCAATTCCCAACTCTACAGTACCCTTATTTTTCTGTTTGTGCAGTTTAGTCTGAGTGCTTTTAGCACATTGATAGATAGGCGCTCAGGCCAACGCTCTCACTCGACGGCCACTAAAAACGGGGCGATATTTGTACTAAAGGCAGCGAGGTGGGGCAGAGAGAAAGAGATTAGGCCAGACATAGAGTTTTGTGTATATAGTATACACCCATATAGAGACCATAACTCCACTGCCGGTGCTGCAACTTTTTCATATTGAAAAAATTTTCCATTGTTTGCGATTAGAGTTCGGCGATGCAAGTGCGCAGATAAGCCGCTCATTAAGAGTGTTTCTTTCGGATTTTACTTTTCTTCGGCACTCTATAACATACCTACTATATATGATTCCGTGAGTGGGGAGAATAGGAAGCCAAGAAACACGTAATTTGGTTTGTGCAAATTGCAACTGACAACTAGGCGTGGTCCAGTCGGGTATTTTGCATATGGGAAAGAGATGGAAAAGCGGTAGAAAAACAGAAAAGCCGGCGTCTGGAGCGCTCATTTGTTAATCTTTCTTCTTTTTATTTTGTTTATGCGCCATCATTATTCAACACTGAACATGCTCAAGTGCCGTTACGTTTGTACATAAATCCAACAGCTACTTTTGCGGTCGTCTACCGTTGCCTACTATTATTTACCCAGTTATAGCCGCTGCCATTGTTATTGTTGTTGTTGTTGCTAGGCAAATATGCAAAATGTTAATAAACTTTTATTGCGCAAAAAGGTAAGGCATATTTGCCACTGCCACTACATTTATTATAATTGCGCAAAATATATGCGCTTTGATATGCCAGCGAATGGCAAATAATTTTCATGCTCAATCCAATCCCGCTTTTCAGCAATTTGCCAACGAAAGTCATCATCACAGCAATTGTAATAAATACAATATAAAATTTGTATATTCAAGCAGATGTTTGCTGCTTGTGAACTTTTGCTGTTGAATCATCATCAGCATCGGCAGCGCATCTTTGAGCCCAAACAGCAAACAAAAAAATAAACCAGAGGGTGAGTTCATTGCAAAAGGTGAATCATCTCTGAGCGAAAATATTTCAAAATTCAAATATGTAAGTGTCTGGAGAGAGCAGGCCCTAGAAGAAGAGTATGGTTTTGTCATTCTTGAATACCAGAAAATTGACTTCCTGAAACTAATGACAAATTATATTGGTATTAACTAAAATCGTATTAGAATCAGACTCACAAAGTGCAAGGTTTGAGACATCAGCTAGGCGACCTTTAAAAATTCATCAATCTTCTCATTTTCAACAAAACTTGTTGGTTTCGTTATATACTTTTTAATATTGCTTGGTTTATATTAGTTAATATTCTTTGCCTGTATTTGTACTAAACGAAAAAGCTGACCAAGATTAATATTATGACAGCAAATATCCCAACAAGAGAAAAAATCAATTAGCGTAAACTGGCTAATGATTCACTCAATCAATTGTTTAAAAGGCTAAAACATACTAAATTTGGTCAAAACAGTTGATAGAGAAATTATGTTACTGTCTTAATGTTAAAGAAATAGTCACTAGAAAGATTTTCAGGCTGTAATTTGATTAAATTACAGAAAATACTTTAAATCTGTTGGAAATGTAAACCCTGCTGCATTTAAAATCCACTGAAGCTGCTATGTTAATAAATAAAATCGAAAACACCTAAACCTAAAAATATATACCCAGTTCCAACTTTGTAGTTCCCAACTTTGCTTTGGAGTTCCGCTAAAAACACTCCTAGAAAGTTGAAATGGGCCATAAAATACGCTGGCGGCAAACGTAAAGTTTACTGCGCTTCCATTTGTTTACCTACAATTTGGCTTGGCCAGCAGCGTCACCCACACACGTGAGTAGTTTTAGACATAAATTGCAGTCCGTAATGAATAATTACACAGTCTAATTAAACAAAATACGTAGTAAAAGGCACAAAAGGCCAGCGAGCGAGTGCTGGAACCCCACGCAACTACGATGACGACATCGAGAGATCGCTTTTGGGCGGCCGAGTGACAATAGATCGGGGGATACGGTATGCTGCGCGGGGTTCTAATGCCAGTAAATAATATAGAAAAAACTGAAACTGAAGCTGAAGCTTATTTCTGCCCCGGGGGCAGAGCAATATGCCACAGTTAGAAACAAAAAGAAGGAAAGTCAATGAACTCGCCCAGCTCGTCGACTTGGTCTCAGTGGCCAATTTTTTATTGCCACAAAACCGTCCGTATGTAGTATGTATGCTTTTCAATTTTCTGTAATTGTTGCTAGTTCAGTTCGCTTCTCTCTGCCAGCCAGACAGCCAGCTTTCAATTTGCCTCAGTTAAGCGAAGCGTTGAATTGAAAGCGAGCTCCGCTCCGGCTCCGAGTCCATGTCCATAATTTGCTAATCACATTTGGCAAATTATGTTGTAAGCCCCACAATTGTACAATAAAGCGATCGCTGGCGGCGACAGATGGGCGAATAAACACTTGAAAACAGAGATCCAATAAAGCGTCGGGTTGACAAATTTCCATGTCGAAAACGATGTGGAAAGAAAGTCACGCCAAATGTGGGGGGAACACAGAAAAAGGCAAGCTGCCTGGAAGACAGAGAGTGAAAGGGGTGAAGGTAAATGTATCTACTTGTAAGTCTTAACCTGGCTAATATATTTTCCAGTAATTAACGACTGCACTTTCTCATATACACACATCACAATTTGCGGTCTTGCAAACTCTTACTTTCCATTAGAAATAGCACACATGAAAGACAGACCCATGAGACCAATAGATTTTTAAAAACTTATGAGTTTTTCGATGTTCTTGCTTGCTTTTCTTTTTCAAAAGCCACCGCTTTCCCCAATCCCTAAAAAGGAAACCCAGAAAAGCACAAGACAAGCACCCAACCAACACGCAAAAGAAAAGCCCCATGAATCATATATGCAAAAGTGACACAGAAAACGCGACGCTCGACACGTTTATGATGTGTCCGGTCAATGCCAAATAGCGCCTCCTCCTCCTGCCCCTCCTCGTTCGATCTGCAAAAGTAGAACTTTGGAACTATAAACAATTTATCTTGATTTGTTCTGGGTCTGGGAACGGCAACCGGCAGCCGAGAGAGGGTGAGCGCCGAACTCACGCAGCGCCGAAAGGTAAATGACCAAAAGCCATCGAATCGACGTGTCGTGCCGCCAAAATGGATTAATCGAGGGAGGTTTTATTGATGATTAAAAAAAAAAAAAAACACATCATTTGGAGGACATTGCCATGTTGAATTAATTGTAAGTTGTATATAAATTTTATGATGATATATTTTATGATGTTTAGCGAGCTTCTTAATGCCCGGAAATTGATTGGGGGAGTGCCCTTACAAGGGACTTACTAAGGTCTGTAAAAAGTAGCTAGGATTAGCTTTGATTTATGTAAAAGATGATCAATTATCTCTAATACTTTTTCAATATAAATACCAAGTAAACTAATAAGCTTTCAGCCAATGCAGCAGTTTACAACTTAAATTAAAAGACGAGCTAAAAGCTAAGCAAAATGATTTTGCAATTTTTCCCATAAAAATGGCATCCATTATTTCGGAAACTGTTGGAAACTAACTTTCGATTCTCGTTGCAGTTTTTCCGTTCATTTTCATAAAGACTGCATTGACCCCCAAAGCGGATTATTTCGTAATTGTCGAAAAGGGGAAACAAAAATCGATAAGTGCTACGTTAGCTCGCTCTCGCGTATTTGAATTGCTCGGCGAAGCGCATCTGAAGGGTGCTAGAAACCCCTTTGTTTTTGGCTCTAAGTGGAATTTTGGTTTCTCCCCGTCTTTTGATTTTGCCTTTCTGCTGCTGCTGCTCCTCCTCCTCGCCCCCTGCCGCCAGCCGTGTTGACTTATCTAATTTGCATAATTTTGCACGCGAAAAACACTCTGAAATTATATGTATATTTTTTGCATGCAAATTGAAAATTGATTTTCGTTTCCAGCGATGTTGCGCAAAATTAAAGGTGTCGAAGGTTATGGAGAATTGCATTTGTTGGCTTGTTCGATTGCCGCATAAATCATATTTTTGTGGCCATAAACAACGCATCAAGCATGCGTTTTATGATTGGCACATTTGAGGCTACCATTTTGATTGGCTTTGATTGGTAATAATAGTTATTTATTCGAATGATTGATTTATGAACTGATTGATGTGTGCTGCTGCCTTGTTTCACAACTAACACACGCTCTAGGTCTTCTCTCCCAATTGGGGACAATTTTAAGGGGTTTCTGAGAATATTCCCACAGTAATATGACCTTCCCAACCCACGCCATTTAGCACCTCATCATCCTGGCCCAAAACTTGATTAAATTTGTGCCAAATATAAATCAGACCCAAAAGAGCTACGCCCACAGGGAAATGGGCAATGGAATGGCGAATGCCTCGGGCCAAACGTAAACAAAGCGTGCCCAAAAATAGCCAGCGATTAGCATCTGGGCAGCCAGTTGAACGTGATTATGATGATGAGCCAATGAGCCTCCTCCATAGCGCTTCTCCTAGCCTCCAACCAAGGCAATTCCCCAACTTGCGTGACACTTTTGCCAAGCGTCGCCGCCTGGGATCAACGCATTCTCACTGAGCCCGGCTAATTGTTCACACCCGCCATCCGCTCGGAATGGGAATGGGAATGGAGCCACACCCAGCTGAAACTAATCTGTAAACAATTAAGGCGGCGGTTGCTGCAGCACATATTTCAAATTAATTTGCAGCATGTGCGCCATTCAGTTAATTACGTTTGCCCGCAGATTAATTAAAAAACAGGAAGAGATATATACTAATTAGCAGAAGTGCTTAAAGGGAAATCAATAATTCCTAAAGATTTAAGAGGGAAATAATATGTTTTCAGTAATTTTTAATTGCGTTTTGAAACTGTTTAACGCTCAAAAACCTTTATATATATCAAGTTAATCATAATATTATTATTTTTATTAGTGCAAATACAAAATAAATTCAAATTCAAGAATTAAATAGCCTGCAGGTCGGCCATTGATTGTTGTTTTTAATGTTAATGCTCAATGGAAAAGTACGCCGCGCAGCGAAGACGCAGCTTTGATAACACACCACCAACTAATGGAGAACGAACTGTGAGTGGAGGGGAAATGTGTGGGGAACTCGTGCCTATGGAAAGCATATCATTTGACTCACTTTCACACAAACAAACGAAACGCAGCAAACAAAAGCAAACAACACACGAGGCCGGCGAACGTGGAAACTCAGCAACCCAGCAGACAATGAGCGGACAAAATGCGGATGTATCCGAAAAATGTCCGATAAAGAT